>MJUU01025118.1:8200-70025 GCA_002080025.1 Modiolus philippinarum
AGGAATTAATTTGTGAAATTGCCATACAGCTCATTAATATTTATTGCAGTAGGATTTAACACATATGTTATGGTCTCATGTTCATTTATTCCATATCCTTTCGTAAAATATTTGTATACACTATAGCCAAATTCAAATCAGTAAGAATTTTTTCACAATTACCATGTTTAGACTCTACCACGGTTAACTTCAGTAGAAGTATGATCTATATTCTGGTATGTTCTTCGTAGTGAAGAAAGTCGTGATATATATCTAGATATTTCTTTATAGAACCGTATATTCTCTTCGACAGAAACCAAAAATGATGCTCAACCCTCCTTAAGTAAGTACGAGTGTCAGAGATTTTGTAATTAGAATTAAAATTCTGACCTTTTGTTTTGAAGAGTACTAATAATGGAACAACTTGAGCAAAAAATTTTGAAAATCTATGTAGGAATTTTTGAGTATAAGACGTCAAAATTTTGGCGGGAAATAGATCTCTCTAGAGTTTTCCTTCAATTTACATAAGATGTTTATAGGCCTTTAATGTATGAAATTATAATTGGAAGTTGATTAAATTTTATACACAATCTATTTTATGTATTTTAAAGTGACTTATGACCAAGAAAATGTGATCCATGTGCAAAAACATTTAGCACTGTTTGAGTGGGTTAAACCCGAGGATATAGAATGCTTCTGAAATCTGACGCTCGTACTCCCTTAATCTAAAGATATACCAAATAAAAAGCCCTCTTAGAATATTACTATAATAGAATATTATTAACAATGAAAGGATATGGAGTAAACACATGAGACAAAGTCTTTACAAATACTTTGCACCTAGTAACTGTTTGAGCGAAATTATTGCAAAATGTCGAATAACGATACATCCGTGTTTTTTTACTCATAGATGAGGGATTGTCAACAAATGCAAAATTAACTGGTAAGTGTTCTTTCAACCCCTGTAATAGATTGCCTGATAAAAAGATTCATAAGACAATTACAACATATAAACAGCCACAGGGTACTATTTAGTCAATTGCAAAGACAAATTTTGTATAATAAAATAATTACATTTCATGAATATTCATTTGAATTCTGCCAGTTTGATAGGTGAACATCGATCACGTGGCATATCAATGTGAAGTTGCAATTCCCATGAAACACATTTGACCACGAGTTCACGTAGCGGATGAATTTGTAAAAATAGAGTCCCAATGTACATGATGTGCTTCCCTGTAAATAGAGTTGTTTTTTTATATTTCGGGTTTAAAATGTAATTATAAGAACTGAATGCATTATTTTGAAGTTTCATAAGGACTATGAAAGGGTTGACCGGGCGCACATTTTCAACATGAAGCGCTACCGCGCTTCATTAAAAATGTGCTTCGGTCAACCCTTTCATATCCCAATGAAACTTCAAAATAATGCATTCAATTCTTAAATACTGAAATTTGGGCACAACAATATGACATTTGGAAATGTATCCATCATGCATGAATGGTATCCTTTTCACACTGCTAGTGCTTTAGTTTTGTGACGTTTTTGTTCATTTTTGTTTGTTTATGTCTTTGTCATACTGTCTCAATTCATGTTGCTGTGAATTGCCGTCATTTTGGATTTATGATTTTAGAATGTCCCGTTTCCACGTTCTTGCTTCGGTATTTGTTTGCCGATTTTCAAGCCACATGTATAAGATCACGCAATAATAAATTGATCTTTTATCTGCACCATGTTTAGACCATTTATAGAGACTTTTCTATAGGTCAAATTCTTCAACAAGATATCTACTTTTCTTGAATCTTTCCCAATATTTAAACAGGGCCTTTTAGAAGGGTTAAGCTGCTGTATATTGTATTGCATCGGTTTGAATTTTAATGACATTGGCGTAAAAATTAAAAAAGGGGATGTCAGCGTGCTTGTTTTCATAATAGCTTATTTGGAAATTATAAATCATTTCTAACGAATACATAGGGATAAACGTGCACTCTGTACTTCTTTTCAAACAAATAGATATTTTTTACTCATTAGTTAATCACTTGACAAAATTTCAAAGCAAATAAGGAAAATGGAGGTCACCGAATTTTTTTCTTAATAAATCGTAATATGTATTATGTTTATAGTAATGTCTCTGTCAGAATATATTTACTTTTATTCTATCTCCCTTTTCAAAAATTACAAAGAGGGGATAACAATAAATACCTACAATTGACGAAAATTACAATCACATGCCTCAATCTCTAAAGGATCTGCGCCAAAAGAAAATCACGTAACAGACCAGAAACAAACATAAATAACGTCAAGAAGTTGATATAGCTGGACTAAATACCAGTCCTATAAACAGTTAGCGGTAGGGTTGAATGGGTACCAAAACCTACCGTTTCTCTATCCCATTTCCTTAAAATATGATAAACTTACGAATAAGACCCAATACAGGCATAATAAATTAACATGAAAAAACGTTATTTAGAAAGATGGGTCAAAGAGCGGTAGCTGCTAAACTGCCGGCTAGCACTTTTTCCAAACTATTTTTCTCTAAAATTATAACACCATCCCCATATAGCAGTATATGTATACAGGTTAGACTCTACCAAATGACCAATCAGCTGCTGGCATAGTCAAAAGTAGTACTTACATAAACAAAACCATACTACTTTCACTTTCAATATAACTGTTAATATTAACAATATCTGAGTTTTAAAACGCTCTAGTGATCATGAAATACTTCCGGATTGACCAGCATTTTGATTCATTGTCTTTCCTTGCATGTGAAAAATACTGAACCCTCATCAATCAGTACATGCATGCCCGAGGATCTGATAGGCCAAATTGGTAATTTGCATACCCTAGTTAGGTTACTGAACAACGGCAGTAGAATACCGAAGGAACAAAGCACAAGATTACACAAATCAAAGTCCAGAGACAAGGCAAAAGCAAGAACACCAAAAGACGGAAGACCAAAGACACCACATGCCCACAAAACACACGAACGTTACATATACAACACAAAAAACTAAAGCACTAACAGTGTGAACTCTCAATAAACAAGAGTGACATCAGGTGCCCCGGAAGGGTAAGCATGTCCTGCTCTGCACACAGCACCCGTCACACGGCCAGTGAGGCATAAGTTTTGAAAGATCTGTTAGGTTACTGATTGGTTATTGTCATTTTCTAACCCGAGACAAAACCAACTGAGAACCATGGTACGTGTTACTTCTCTAACCCTCAAACAGTACCAAGGTGAAATTTTGAAAAGCCTTTGTAATCACTTAAGTATTTAAACATGTACAATGACAAATCCGTACCACAAACATTACTGACGAAGACAAAACTAAAATTTAACAAGACAACACTGAAAACTAAAGCACTGACAGTGTGAACTCCCATAAAAACCGAGAGCGACATCAGGTGGTCCGGAAGGGTAAGCATGTCCTGCTCTGTGCACAGCACCCGTCACACTGTCAGTGGGTCAATTCAGGGTAAAGTCGAAACCGGTAATGTCAAATCAGGGAAGACGCGAATCTAGTTGAAAATGTCAGTTTTTATTTGTGACACTGACATTTCATATCTATCTATGATGTCGTGGTGACGCCCATAGAATTTCTGAAGGGACGAAAGTAACAAAGGCTGAACATATCCCTGACTCAGCAGTTTTTGTGACAGTGCTTTTGCTCTTTCCACAAAGTCACTGTATGTACTGCACGCTCTACAGTAACGAATTAATTGTGAAATATATACTCCATATGCTGGGGATGCAGGTATATTGCTGCAGAGAAAGGGAAAGTTCACAATTGGAAAGTCAAAATCATCACGTTTGTCATATAATCTAGATTTCAGACGTCCATGTTCGTCAATGTACAACAAAAGGTCAAGGTATGAAGCAGAATCGGGTGTATCGGTTGTCTCTTTAATTTCAAGTTCACTGGGGTAGATACGATGTAAATATTCTTTAAATTTTGGGTTATTAAGAGAAAGTACATCGTCTATATATCTGAAGCTGAAATTAAAAGTCTGGGCTAGCTGTTTTTGTTTCTGTTGTATCAGCCCTTGTAAAAACTTTGCTTCATACGAAAAAAGGAAAAGGTCAGCTAAAAGTGGCGCACAATTTGTTCCCATAGGAATCCCTATTGTCTGTTGAAAAACACGGCCTCCACATTCAACAAAAATGTTGTCGATCAAAAATTCAAGCATCTTAATCACGTCATTTTCACTGTATTTCTTGTTTGACTCAGTGTGGTTCTTTACAAAATATGTTTTATCTTTTCCTATAAGAGAGAGACCCATTAAGGCCCGTTAACACGGTGATACGTATATGTCATCGGGCTCTAGACATCTACGTATCGTAAAATATCAACCCGTGGGCCAGAATATGAAGCACAGGGGCGAGTGAGAGAAGCGGAAGAGCCCAAGGCTTCGTATTCTTGTGAGCGGGATGATATTTTACAAAACATCAGCTGTCAAAAGCCCAATAACTTGTCTATCATCCTTTATTTTGTATTTTAGACTTGTAATTATGAACTGAGGTTCCAAAATCTCTCAAGGTTACGCGGGAAATTAGACAAACATGTCAATACCGCCTTTTCAGCAATTTTTAGCTTCAAAAACATTGTTTTTTTTTTTCATTTTTTAAACCATTTTATTCGCAAAGGTTTTGTAACTGGATGAAAATTTTGACTAATATCGATTTTGAATATTGCAACAACGTTTGGTTGTTACGATATTGTTTTTGCATAATGTGAAAACGTCAAAGCTCTGCAGGATATACTAAAGAACAAGTTTTTGCAATTTTCCTGACGACTTGTTTATCTATTTGTGTAATCGTCCTTCTGTTTTGAATATCTAATCGCAAAGAGCAAATGCAATAAATGTCTATTTCTATCCGTATGATTCCATGTAAAAACCAAAAAAGTTTTTGCCTTTGAAATATTGTGAGAATCGCTTGATATTTCTCTGATATATCCGGGTCAAACGGATATGGAGTTTGCGGAAAGGCTCTGCAGGCTGATATAACCATGGGGAAGGATGATAAAATTCGATACAAGTCGCATGCGTCTTGAAGCATGCAACATTTGTATTATGATACATAAACGTTAGCAAGGTATTACAAGTCGCATGCATCTTGAAGTATGCAATCTTTTTACGGACTCCACACTGCAAGAGAGACAGACTAAACCGTAAATGAACAAATAAAGGGAAATGTTCATAAGACAAAATCCCTATGAATACATGGCAAGATTACGCAAATGGAAAAACGCTTTGTTGTTTTGCTTTGAAGTCACCATGAGGCCTTCATCAAATAGAAACACTCCTACCTCATAGAAAGTTCACGACGGCTCATAGCACCTGTTTGAGCGGAATTCACTTGTTACATTGTAAATGTTGAACTACGTTACACCCATGTATCCATTTCGTCATGGATTCGGGGTCAACAAGCATAACATATCGGGCAAAGTACTCTGAAAAATTACTCTTGCAAGCATTATCATCTGATTTTCTAAGAAACAATTTAATTCTGGCCTACTCATCATGGCAATCCTCAAAATCTAGGAAATTTAACATAATGTTAAAAAAAAATTGGAACGCTTCACAAATTAGCGTGTCATCCTTGCGCAGGGGCCATGCTGATTTTCTCTGTATTGTTCCAAGTTTAGTACATGTACTGATCATGTCAGTACAATTTCCTTGACTTGTGAAAACTTTATATACTTTTTGGAATGTAATATTTTTTATCCATGATTTGAGATATTTACATATTCACCAGCACGTTGAACATACGTATTATTCGATTATAGATTTGAAAAAAACATTCTTTAAATTATTCTATTTTAAACGCAATAATTCTCTTAATATATACTTTAAAATACATACCTTTAAATATATCATTGTAAGACACCCTAATATACATATAAAATAACCAGAAAATTGTGCTAAATAAAAGTTGTAAAACAAAAACCTATTTCATATTTAAAAAAAATAGTTATAGCAAATGCAATTATATGTGAAGAAATATAAGTGATACTCCAAATACATTAGATTGGTAACTGCTATAATGAATTTATTTCGAAATGCATTTGGATAATTGTATTAAATACAAAAACACCGAAGTTACTTTGAAAAATAAGTTAAACGAAATACATATTGTATCTAATTCACATTACGTCGAACACCCAAGTTTCCACTATATTCTTTTGCTGATGTCTAAATACATGGTAAGATTAAGAAAACTGAACAACGCTTTCATTGTTGTTCATCATCTTGAACTCACCATGAGGCCATCAACAAAAGGTAACAATCCTACCACATAGTAAGTTCAAGACGACCCTAGCACCTGTTTGAGCGGAATTCACTAGCTAAATGTTGAACAACGCTGCATTCATGTATCCATTGTCATTGATGCGGGGTCGTCAAGAAGCATAACATATTGGATTACGTGCTCTTACAAACACTGTAATCAGTTGCCCGACAAAGGGGACAATAGACAATACAACATATAAACGATCACTGGGCACTCATCGAGTTGTTTTAAGAAAACTTGGTAAGTAAAATCGATAGACAATACAACATATAAACGTTCACTGGGCACCCATCGAATTGTTTGTAAGAAAACTTGGCAAGTAGAATCAGGAGATGTTGGCAATATACAAATGTATATATTTATTGATGAACTAGTGTGTTGATGACTGAAATAAGTACGAAACTGTCCTTATAATATCGTAGCGCTGACACGGCCAATACAGAAAAAGTTACCCAATATTGATTTTTTTTTTGTATTGGCCTTGTTCCGATCCGGCCAATAGAAAATTTTCGGAACATCTCATAGGTTTCCATTACAGGTGATGTAAAATGCGAGAAATAAACTGATCGTCTGATGATGGAACATGGCGATGTCGAAAGGAATTTGAGGATTGTCAGAGTGGAAAATAAGGCAGTTATATCGTTAACAGATGTTTCATTTACTTGAAAGGGGATGATGATCAATCACCTGAAATGAAATCTTCATAAAATTTCCGACTCATGTGGTGAAATTTGTTGTCTGTACGACCAAAGAACCGAACATGTCAGAAAACACTTTCTGTAATCGAGTAGTGACACCTTGGAATTTCACTACCTACCTCTGCTGTTGCCACCCCTACTCTTAACACATTCAAATATAGACTGAGGTCCTTGTCAACTGGTAAAAAGGACAGATGAACAAAGTAAGGTAAAGAACACGTTTCAGTACCTCAATTTTAATGTTAAATTACGGACTTTCAAGGCTAAACGTCTGGGAACTGTTCATGGGTTGATCTAAAATTTCACATTTTCAACTCTGGACATTTGTCGAATGCCAACAGCCGATTTACAACCTGAAATTGTTGAAATATGAATGTCATGATGCTGTAGATCAGGAGTTACAAGGTAAGGTCTTAACTGATACCATATTGTTATGATGAAATCAACTTTTTGTAAAAGAGTAACGATAAAGAACTTGTGTTCTCTGGAAAGAGAGGGGGCTGGCTGTGCATGACAAACCTGCTTTTGGTTTTAAAAGTCTATGTTTGAAGAAGAAACCGCTGCATTCTTTTTAGATTTTTGATGGCAATATTCTCTATGTAAAATATTTTTCACCGTCACTGTTAATTTGCTTGTACTTTGTCTTTACCATGTTTACCGTCATAAAGATCTCGTTTACATTTTAATCTCATAAACTTCACTGTGATAAGAAACTTCTTACAGAGCCTTGTCACTCTGACATTTTTTCAATCTTAAGCTTTATTAATATGTTTTGCCATTTGTCGAACGTTTACTACCCTACATAGAGTATCTGTTCTTTTTTCTGATCTACGCCTCAGGCCAATACAGCCATCCTTGGACAAATAACAAGGCCAATACGGAAATAAACCCGTAAAATTATCATTATAGATGCGGATGGCCAGAAAAAAATAGTCAAATTTTTAAAAAAACAAGAAAACGAAATGTTGAATTTTGATAATGAATTCATCTAAGAAATTCTCAAATGAACAAGTACACCATAACTGACAAAATAAAAAGAGCATACATTTAAAGCACATTGAATCTTTCTTCTGACTCCACACTGCACGATAGACAGACTCAACCGTAATTAAATAAAGGAATATAGAGTAAATATACATGGGAAAAAATCCTTATAAATGCATGGTAAGATTAATCAATTGGAAAAACGCTTGCATTGTTGTTCTTCAATTTGAAGTCACCATGAGGCCTTCAACAAAGAGTAGCACTCCGACCTCATAGTAAGATTAAGACGGTCTATAGCACCAGTCTGAGCGGATTCACTTGCTTAATGTTGAACAACGTGACATCTATGTACATGTATCCATTTTAAATGGATGGGGGTCAACAAGCATAACATACCGGTAAAAAGTACTCTGACCAAGTATTTTTGCAAGCATTATTATCTGATTTTCGTAGTGAGACAATTAGCTTGTGTACAACTCATCATGGCAATCTTCAAAATCTAGAAATTGAACATAATGTTAACACAAAAATTGGAACGCTTCACAAATTAGCGTGTCATCCTTGCGCAGGAGCCATACTGATTTTCACTGTATCGTTCCAAGTTTAGTACATATACTGATCATCCCAGTACAATTTACTTGACTTGTCAAAACTTTATATACTTTTTGTAATGTAATATTTTTCATCCATGATTTGAGATATTAGTACGTTGAACATACGTATTCCACTAAATATAGATATGAAAAAAATGAATTCTTAAATTATTCTATTTTCAACGCAATAATTTTCTTAAAATAGACATTAAAAAGCATACTTTTAAATATATCAAGGTAAGACACTCTGATATACATATAAAATAACCACATAATTGTGCTAAAAAAAGTTGTAAACCAAAAACATATGTCATATTTTAAAAAAGATAGTTATAGAAAATGCAATTATATATGAAGAAATATTAGTGATTCATGAGTTGGTAACTGCTAAATGAATTAAGTTTGAAATGCATTTCAGATAATTGTATCAAATACAAAAAGACCGAAATTACTTTGAAAAATCAGTTAAATAAAATACTTATTGTAATTACTTCACTTTAAGTCGAACGCCCAACTTTCCACTATATTTGTTCGCTGATATCTAAATACAAGGTAAGATTAAGAAAACTGAACAAAGCTTTCATTGTTATTCATCATCTTGAATTTACCATGAGCCCCTCAACAAAGAGTAACACTCCTACCTCATAGTAAGTTCCAGACGAACCTAATACCGGTTTGAGCGGAATTCACTTGCTAAATGTTGAAAAACACTATATCCATGTATCCATTTTGTCATGGATGCAGGGTCGTCAAAAAGCATAACATATTGGGTTAAGTGCTCTTACAAACACTGTCATCCGTTGCCCGACAAAGGGTCCAATAGACAAAACAACATATAAACGATCACAGTTCACTCATCGAGTTGATTGTAAGAAAACTGGGCAAGTAAAATCGGGAGATATCGGCAATAAGTATATATATATATGCGGATTGTTGAAAAAAAAAGTTTTATTTAAAAAGAAACAAGAAAGCCAAGTGTTGAATTTTGATAATGCATTCACATCAGAAATTCTCACATGAACAAATACACCATAACTGACAAAAGAAAAAGAGCATGCACCTGAAGTACATGGAATATTTTGTATGACTCCACACTGCACCAGAGACAAACACCATCGAAAATAAACAAATAAAGAAATATAGAGTAAATGTACAAGGGACATGATTCCTATAAAAACATGGTAAGATTAAGCAAATAGAAAAACGCTTTCATTGATGTTTTTCAATTTGAAGTCACCACGAGGCCTTCAACAAAGAGTAATACTCCAACCTCATAGTAAACTTAAGACTGCCCATAGCATCAGTTTGAGGGAAATTTACTAAAAGTTGAACAACGTTACATCCATGTATCCATTTTCTCATGGACACAGGGTCAACAATTATAAAATCGTGGAAAGTACTCTGACAAAGTCCTCTTGCAAGCATTATCATCTGATTTTCTAAGAGACAATTAGATTGTGGCCAACTCATCATGGCAATCGTCAAAATCTAGAAAATTGAACATAATGTTAACAAAAAAAAATGGAACGCTTCACAAATAGCGTGTCATCCTTGCGCAGGGGCCATGCTGATTTTCTCTGTATCGTTCCAAGTTTAGTACATGTACTGATCATGCCAGTACAATTTACTTGACTTGTGAAAACTTTATATACTTTTTGGAATGTAATATTTTTTATCCATGATTTGAGATATTTACATATTCACAAGTACGTTGAACATACGTATTCCACTCAAAACGAATTCTTTAATTATTCTATTTTGAACGCAATAATTTTCTTAATATAGATTTTTAAACATACTTTTAAATATCAAGGTTAGACACTCTGATATACATATAAAATAACCACAAATTTGTGCTAAATAAAAGTTGTAAACCAAAAACATATGTCATATTTTTAAAAAGATAGTTATAGAAAATGCAATTATATATGAAGAAATATTAGTGAATCATGAGTTGGTAACTGCTAAATGAATTAAGTTTGAAATGCATTTCAGATAATTGTATTAAATACAAAAACACCGAAGTTAATTTGAAAAATAAGTTAAATAAAATACTTATTGTAATTAATTCACTTTACGTCGAACACCTATCTTTCCACTATATTCGTTTGCTGATGTCTATCTAAATACATGGTAAGATTAAGAAAACTCAACAAGGCTTTCATTGTTGTTCATCATTTTGAATTTACCATGAGCCTTTCAACAAAGAGTAACACTCCTACCTCATAGTAAGTTCCAGACGAACCTAATACCGGTTTGAGCGGAATTCACTTGCTAAATGTTGAACAACTCTACATCCATGTATCTATTTTGTCATGTATGCAGGGTCGTCAAAAAGCATAACATATTGGGTTAAGTGCTCTTACAAACACTGTCATCCGTTGCCCGACAAAGAGTCCAATAGAAAAAACAACATATAAACGATCACAGTTCACTCATTGAGTTGTCTGTATGAAAACTGGGCAAGTAAAATCGGGAAATATCGGCAATATGTATATATATGCGGATTGTTGAAAAAAGGTTTTATTTAAAAAAAAAACAAGAAAGCCAAGTGTTGAATTTTGATAATGCATTCACATCAGAAATTCTCACATGAACAAATACACCATAACTGACAAAAGAAAAAGAGCATGCACCTGAAGTACATGGAATCTTTTGTATGACTCCACACTGCACGAGAGACAAACACCATCGAAAATAAAGAAATATAGAGTAAATGTACATGGGACAAGATTCCTATAAAAACATGGTAAGATTTAGCAAATAGAAAAACGCTTTCGTTGATGTTTTTCAATTTGAAGTCACCACGAGGCCTCCAACAAAGAGTAATACTCCAACCCCATAGTAAACTTAAGACTGCCCATAGCATCAGTTNTTGGGTTTTATTCGCGTGTTTATGATACTATAGGGAAACGGGATAGAGAAAGGGGAGGTTTGGGTACCCATAAACCGGTTTAACCCTACCACTGGCTTTTGCTGGTGCCGGCACCAAGTCCGGCTATCCCGAGTTCCTATCGTTATTTATGTTTGTCTCTTGTTTTCATTATTGTTTTTCTGGTGCAGTTTGCTTGTAAATTGTGGCATGTGATTGTAGTTCCTGGCCATTGTAGGTGTTTGCTGTTTTCCTGTTTTTGTAAAAAGGCCTATAGCACCAGTCTGAGCGGATTCACTTGCTTAATGTTGAACAACGTGACATCTATGTACATGTATCCATTTTAAATTGATGGGGGTCAACAAGCATAACATACCGGGCAAAGTACTCTGACCAAGTATTTTTGCAAGCATTATTATCTGATTTTCGTAGAGAGACAATTAGGTTGTGTACAACTCATCATGGCAATCTTCAAAATCTAGAAATTGAACATAATGTTAACAAAAAAATTGGAACGCTTCACAAATTAGCGTATCATCCTTCCGCAGGAGCCATGCTGATTTTCTCTGTATCATTCTAAGTTTAGTACATGTACTGATCATCCCAGTACAATTTACTTGACTTGTGAAAACTTTATATACTTTTTGGAATGTAATGTTTTTTTTTCATCCATAATTTGAGATATGGTAAGATTAAGCAAATAGAAAAACGCTTTCATTGTTGTTCTTCAATTTGAGGTCACCACGAGGCCTTCAACAAAGAGTGATACTCTAACCTCATAGTAAACTTAAGACTGCCCATAGCATCAGTTTGAGGGAAATTTACTAGCTAAAAGTTGAACAACGTTACATCCATGTATCCATTTTCTCATGAATGCAGGGTCAACAATTATAACATCGTGAAAAGTACTCTGACAAGGTCCTCTTGCAAGCATTATCATTTGATTTTCTAAGAGACAATTAGATTGTAGCAAACTCATCATGGCAATCGTCAAAATCTAGAAAATTAAACATAATGTTAACAAAAAAAAATGGAACGCTTCACAAATTAGCATGTCATCCTTGCGCAGGGGCCATGCTGATTTTCTCTGTATCGTTCCAAGTTTAGTACATGTACTGATCATGCCAGTACAATTTACTTAACTCCTGAAAACTTTATATACTTCTTGGAATGTAAAGTTTTTTCATCCATGATTTGTAATATTTACATATTCACAAATACGTTGAACATACGTATTCCACTAAATATAGATATGAAAAAAAGATAATTCTTTAATTATTCTATTTTTAAAGCAATAATTCTTTTATTATAGACTTTAAAACATATATACCTTTAAATATATAAAGGTAAGACACCCTGATATACATGTCCGAAAATAACCAAAATGTGTGCTAAATAAAGAGTTGTAAAGCAAAAAGCTACTTCATATTTAAAAATAAAATAGCTATAGAAAATGCAATCATATGTGAAGAAATATAAATGATAATTAAAAAATATTAGATTGGATTTGAAATAATTGTATTGAATACAAAAATACCGTTTACTTTGAAAAGTAAGTTAATTAAAATACATTGTATTTAATTTATTTTACATATTTCACTAGATTCGTTTGCCGATGTCTAAGTTAACGTTTTCATATATCCAGATTTCTCATTTAACTTACATTAAAGTTCAAAAATAGATTTGTCTTGCCATCCAGAGAAACAAATCAGTAAGTATTTCAAAAACTGACGGAATTTTTTCTATACCTATAATTAACATATTTCTGTACCATAACACAATGATATCATGCTTTATGAACTATGTCTTTGTAATAACAAGTTATAAATTAGTGCGGTTTTTTTGTTTTTTTGTATTTTTTTCTGTTTTGTTTTTGTTTTTTTGTTTTTGTTTTTGTTTTTTTTGTTTGTTTTTTTTCTTTTGCTTTGTTGTTGCTTTTTTTATCTGCTTTGACCAATGATAAATTGGTACAATTTTTTTTGTTTGTTTGTTTTTTTCTTATTTTTTTTCTTTTTTTTTTGTTTTTGTTTTTTTGTCTTTTTTTTCATCTACTTTGACCAATGATAAATTGGTACTTTTTTGCACGATTACAAAAAAGGCTCTCAAGAGCTTTTATCGCTCACCCTGACCATGACTGACATAGACTTATTAATTCTTTCCAATAGGGTCCAGACTTTAAGCTTTGTTCCCAGACATGCCAGCTGAAAATATTTAAAAGGGGCCACCAGGACTTTTTTTTATCAAGTTTGGTTCCATAAGTTTGGATTAATGGTTTAAGATACCTTATCCTTTTGATCAAATCCAATATAATCAGCTTCTGATGGCCATCTTGAATGAGGACCTGATCTGCAGTATACCTTTTTTGTAGGGTACCACCTAGAGACCATTGTGCCTAAGCTTCATTCTAACTGGACTAGTTGTTTTCAAAAGGTTCAAGTATTAAACTTTGTAATGCTGGCAGTCATATTTGATGAGGTGTGGACCTGCAGGATACCTTTATTGGAAAGTTCATTAAATTTACTTATACCATATTGTAAGCATGTTTAGTATTTTGTTATACTTAAATGCAATGTTTTGGTATGTATTATAAAGACTGAAATATTTTGGAATATATTGAGAAGGCATTTATAATCCTTCAACAAAATACTCACTGTTCACATTTGATCCAAGCCATTTACTTGTACATGTAAAAGTGGCTCAAGAAAGCAAGGAAAGGTCATTTACAGATTAGTTTTATAAAGAAATCATGGGATACAAGCCGAGAAGGCTCACCTATAATTCGGAATTCAGAATTCGGTATTCAGAATTCGGAATTCAGAATTCGGAAATACTTAAGTATTTCAGTTATTATAATTTGTTAGTTTGGTGGCAAATATGTTACATTTAATTAATCGGTTATCTCGCCCCTTCACATTACGATCATATGCATTTGTATTTTCTACCATGAGATCCGTCATCGCTCGGCAACTACCTCATTTTGAATATCCAATAATACATTCTTGAAAAAAACTACTTTGTAATGGAAAATATTATTCATCCCTTCTACCAGTAAAATGGGTACCATTACATCAGAAATTATATGCATTTGACCTTTTATAAATTCCCGCGGTGTCGTGTCATTTGCGTATTTGGTGTCCTGAGTCTTTATCCTGAGTGCAGAGTTAAGATGTAAAGTAAAATGTGGACAAGTAATTTTGACTTTAAATAAGTTGTCAAGCTGAAAGTTAATGAAATGGAGGTCGTGTTTAAATGTGAATTAAATGATAATGCGCTACCATGGCATATACGGCTACAATTACAATGTAACTATTTTTATTTAAATAAATCGAATGCATATCCAATCCAGTATATCTTAATACACACTCCCCACGGTTTTATTTTTTCACAATTGTGCATTAATGTAGTATACTGAATGGTACTGTTCACTTATTTTTTTTGCATTTTAAACTTACTTAGAACCAGTTTATAATCAATTCAGTATATCTAGTTCCTTCACATCCTCATTCTTTTCTATGATAATATTACTTAGATACTGAATTGTATTTGTAACTTATGTCTTGACACAAACTTTCTATTTCTCTATAGTGTTTCGGTTTAGTAATATATATATAAACACCATCCTCATCAGATATCCCAAATCTTTATATTTCTTTTAATAATGTCTTTTAATATGCTTTTCCATTAACCGGAATATATTTTAATGTGTGTGTGGGGGGGGGGGGGGGGGAGGTAATTGTAAAAAATTTATAGTTTTAGTAGGCAATTATATTAGGTAAAACTGGGCACACGCATTTGCGAAGGAACAATTAATCACGATCAGGCATAAGCAAAACCAGGAAAACGAAAAATCAGATACAAAATATTCCACAATTCCACTTTTTGACTCAATCCAACTCTTTAACCTTTGTCAATATTAACGATCATTTACAGAACGAATATCATAATGATTATTCTAATGCAATATTTATATAGCAGATCATTTGGCTTTACATTCTCTATCAGTTTTCAAACATCTTTGAGTTAATGGTCTTCCAAACGTTTAGATTTTATCTGCACTGAAGAGACATAAGTTGTGGAAATCCGCATATGCAGAAACTAATTCACAGTAACTTCGGTATTTATTTATTGGTTGGCCAAAACTGTCATTCAATTGCAATATGAACAATATGAAAAGTTTCTGTTAAGGTCACTATTGGACTTGGGTTGAGCCAATGGCAGCTTTTGAAGCATTCGATTCTGTTTTTTTGATCTTTCAGTAAGGTTATAAACAACAAATGCTGGTCAGAAGAATGCCACTGTACAGTATTCTTATATACCAGAGTATATTTTAAGTATGTACCAAACGAAAAAAACCATAAAACAAGAATATTAATCTTGTAGCAATATTTGATCTTATGGATTAATAATGGCCTCGATTATCTTTTGACATTCAGAGTTCAAGGTCAAACATCCGTATGGTTGTTGGCTGCTAACGTAATGTCACCAGAAGGTTATTCCTGGCATATTCAATATCGATCCCGAGAAAATAGTATGAAATGAGAATATTTGTGGCCAAAACCTTGAAACTTCGAGTTTCATGACCTTGGGATGCAATGTCAAGGTCATTAAGCATATACCAAGATATAAAAAGGATGTTCATCTTACAACAAACAAATACCCAACATCATTTCAATCTACTGAAGATGGACTGAAATACAAGTTGAAATACAGATTTTGAGCGGTTTTTGACCTTGAGATGGAATATCAAGGTCATATAGCATACACGAAAATATAAAAAGCATGTTCCTCTTAAAATAAACAGATACCCAACATCCTTACAATCTACCGAAGATGGGCTGAGATACAAGTCGAATTACAGATTTCGAGCGGATTTGACACAAATGTGCCCTTGGAAATTTGAGTTTCATGACCTTGAGATAGAATATCAAGATCATATAGCATATACCAAGATATAAAAAGCATGTTCCTCTTAAAATAAACAGATACCCAACATCATTACAATCTACCGAAGATGGGTTGAAATACAAGTCGAAATACATATTTCGAGCGGTTTTTGACACAAAATTGACCTCGGAAATTTAAGTTTCGTGACCTTGAGATAGAATGCCAAGGCCATTTAGCATATGCTAAGCATTCTCATTTTAAAATGGACCAATAAACACAATATCAATACTATCTGCTGAAGATGGACTTAAATACAAGTAAAAATGGTTATTTAGGGGTTTTCTGACAGAAATATGAAAATCACTATCTCAGCAAATTTCAATATTATTTATTTTTTAAAATCGGAATATCACCATTTTTATTTTTTTGATATTTTAAAGATAATATACTAAACTGGAAGCTCAGTAAGTTTAATGAATTTCTATAGACGCAATTTTTCGTAATTAACACTTAAAAATGGGCAAAATTGGTCATTTTTCCATTTTTTGGAAATTGTCGTTTTTAGTGATTTTTGTTGCCATGGTAACCAAATTTAGACTTAAGTCATTTCATTGCTTTTTGTTTCAAAGGTTACATTGACCCATTATCTAATCACTGATATGGTAATAAAACCCCAGTTAATTCGTATTTTCTTTTAGAGCTTACTTAGATTTCACTCGTTTTGGCCATTTTGACAGCATTTTTGAAGCCATATTTGGGCATGACTGGTTATCATAGCAACCACTGCTCAAAATGCAAAAACCAAATTTATTTTGTTGTCAGGATTACATTTGACCTTTATATACAAAATTTCATCAAAGTCTGAGACCCCACCTTTCCAAGTGTTTTTGATGCTAACAGAGAATGGCTCCTAATTAAAATATTCAGACAAGTTGAAGCAGTATATGCAATGATCGCATTATCATTTAATTAACTCCAGCATGACAAGTTAATTAAAATAAGAATTACTTACCAACATTTTACTTGACATCTTGACTAGTGACTCGGGGCACCAAATACACACATGACACGACAGCGCGGGAATTTATAAAAGGTCAAATGCATATAATTTCTGATGTAATGGTACCTATTTTACTGGTAAGAGGGATAAATAATACACATATAGGAGAATGGACCATTATTATAAAATAGTCTTTTTTCAAGAGAGTTTTATTGGTTAGTCGAAAGTGGGTAGCTGCCGAGCGATAACGGATCTCATGATCAAAACAAAAATACAGATTACCGTAATATGAAGAAGGCTAGATTGCCAGTTAATTAAATGTTACATATTAAATACCAAACCAGCAAATTATGATAACAGAAATAATGTACTGAATTTACTATTTCCGAATTCTGAATTCTGCATTCCGAATTCTGAATTCCGAATTATAGGTGAGCCTTCTCGGCTTTCGTAGATACAGGCTTATAGGATGGTCGAGGGAATAAACCAGGCACTGAAACCTTAATTTTTAGATGTAATGTCATGAAAGCGATTTCTTATCCCTGTTTCAGAGGGACCTGAAAAACTTAATGTGCATTATCAGCAGTGTCAATCTTGGAACACAAAAGTCATATCATGAAATCTGTGAATTTTTGCTCATTTGCAAATTCGGTTGTTGGAACTAAGACAGGTACCAGAATTCCATTGAAGTTGAATTTTAAAAGAATAGCTATTCTTTCTTGAAGCTGCTTTGCAGATCAAATACAAGGTTTGATGTGATATTTAATATACAATAAAAAATTCATGTCAGATTGACGTATTAGATAATTTTAAGGTTTGTCAGCCATATCATCATTCGAAGCATCCGGTCATAACTAATATGTCAAAACAGCTGAAAACCTCAAGTTCCCCAGCTTCATTGCAAAAGTTTACATAGAAAGTCATCACAAAAAACAAAATACACTGTAGGACAACAAAGGTTTGAATGCCAACACAAATGCTGAAACATTCCTTATCCATGTGCCTTTAAAACTCGAAGTTTGAGAAATAACTGTTAAGTGATTTTTTTAAAAAACAATAAATACTATTATTATTTTCTTATATTTTAGAGTGTTGTGATCTGTTAAAAGGTGGTCACATGATTATGTATATTTCTAAGCGTGGAACTGACTTTACGTATTGACTTCGTGCTAAAAATAGATCGGACAGTTTAACAATCATTTTAAATACAATGGGTAAAAGCCGAACTGACGGATATTTCAAATTAATTGATCAAAATCATGTTTTCTTACATATGATTTGTTAGTCTAGTCTATATTTATTTGTGATCTCGCGTAATTTCATTTCAAAAACTCCCAATTGAACAAAAGCAAATAATACCAAAATAAGGAGCACTGTTGGCAAAAACTTTATTTTAAAATATTGATCTGCCGTTTTTATGTTGTATACAAAAAATGTAAGACAGTGACAGTATGTGTCAATTTCTAGTTCCACTAGTTAGAATTTTATTTTTCAGTGAGAATTTTATACATGGTTGTTAGATTCATGTCATTTAAAAAAAATGTGAGCAATTGATTTATCTAAAAAAGCTATAAAAACATTTGGTAAAAATGGAAAATAATATAACAGTTGTAGCCTATTGAATTCGGTCAATGCAGAAATTTATTGACATGAAAAAGTATATTGACACTCGGACTTTCTCATGTCAATAAATTTCTTCATTGACCTCATCAATAGGCTATAATTGTATAATGTAAAAAAAAGATCATCCTATGTCCAACTTAGGACAATGATCTTTTGGCTTTAAACAATCCTGAATTTTCTAAATTTACAGATGAAATGTATCCCGCAGAACTTACTTTAAATAAATCCAATAGCAGCAGTGATTATACTCCTTTTCTTGATCTTGATATATCAATAAATCAAGGAAAGTTAAACACTAAGGTTTATGATAAAAGGGATGATTTTTCCTTCCCTATAGTCAATTTTCCCCATCTCGACGGCGATGTTCCGTTAGCCCCTTCTTACGGGGTCTACATTTCACAACTTGTTCGATATGCAAGAGTATGTAGTGATGTTTCTGACTTCAACGAGCGAAATCTTTGTCTCACTGAAAAACTTCTGCATCAAGGGTTTAAATATCATAAATTGATAAAAACATTCTCTAAATTTTATTAAAGATACATTGACTTATTAAGAAAATTTGGTTCTACATGCAGTGCTCTTATACATCAGGGCATTTCACATCCAAACTTCTATGGCAATATCATTTACAAAGCGCATAAATTCAAAAATTGTCCTTCAAAACTTATTAATCCGTTGAACAAACTAATTCATAAAGGATATAAATACAGCATTGTTGTTAAATCGTTACTTCTGGGTTTTTTTGGAAAAATATTGATCATCTATTAAATGCTTTACACCATAACTAGATTTAAACATTTTTTCATATTGGCAGGATTTGGCATTGCACAATATCATGTTCTTCTTTCATATTTTATGACATTGTTATACAAAATCTATTTAGAAGTATTTCAATTGAAGTTTCATATGTAAGAAGGCTTCATATCATAGTCAACGGAAATTATGTCCTTAGCTAGCTGTCAGAAACTGCGAGCATTTGTCCGGACAGTACCTGTGTGTATTGTCTTCATGTTTTATGTACTTCATTGTAAGGGTACTCGTCTTGATAAGTTGGACTTTTTTCCAGTTTGATTTTTACTGTGAGTCTTTTTGTGTATTTATTTTTTAGCCATTCACCACACATAGGAGGAGGGTTTGGATCCAAGAAAACGAGTTTAACCCCGCCGCAATTTTTGCGCCTGTCCCAAGTCAGGAATATGTTGGTGATTGACTTGTCCGTGTCTTCTTATAAAATTTTTGATATTTGATATTTTGATATTCTTGATATTTTGATGTGGTTTGTTTCCATTGATTGATCCACTTTTTACCCTTTTGGGGCCATTTAGGGCTTGCTATATGGTGTGAGGTTCCTCACTGTGTTGAAGACCGTACGGTGACCCCTAGATGCTTTGTTTTGGGTCGTTTTAACCTGGATATGGGATGTTGTCTCCTTGACATTTACCCCATTTCCTTTCTTTTTTATATTGACATGACAAACTTGCCATAAGATGTAGCTTGTTTTATGGCTCACAATCCAAGAACCACTTTCTGCCGTGTTCTTGAAAAAAAAAAGATAGTGCTGCTTTTCGAAACCGTCGACATTCGGTAATAACTGCGGCAACAGAACAATCAATTTTGGAGATTTACAAGTATTTTGAAATGTTGTTGTACATCTGAATGCACAAAGCCAGAAAACTAAAACCTGGTCTATTGTGTGTCATAACAGTACCACAAGTAAAAATAAGTAATCGTCATAAAGAACATAATGCTATATTATCATTAAGCCTCAAAGTTTTGTTACACTACTGAAATATGTTTGGTTTACTGAATACATAAATTTTCATGATTTATGATTGTGTATTCTTAAAAAGTAAAATTCAGTAAATGTGTGTAAAATTCAAGATTTTTTGTTCAGTAATTTCATGAAATGACTAGACATTTTAAGAATTTCATGTAAATCCTAAATCACCTAGTAATTACATGAAATTCCTAAAAAAATTAGTACTTACATGTAATTCCTAATTAAACATATTTACTGTATCATATACATATTTCAGAAAACAGAACCTTAAATTTAAATTTTCCCGGATTGAATCACTCACAGTGTGACGGGTCCTGTTAACAGAGCAGGACATGCTTACCCTTCCGGAGCACCTGATGTCACTCTCAGTTTCACTGGAGTTCACACTGTGAGTGCCTTTGTTCTGAATGTTGTGGTTTCTGGTTCTGTGCTTTGTGTCTGTCTGGAGTCATTGTTTTTGTGTCTAACGTCATTGTTTTCTGTGTTCTCGTTTTTGCCCTGTCTTTGGACTTCGATTTTTGTGAATTTCTCCCCTTTGTTCCTTCGGTATTCTACTGCCGTTATTTAACAGAATACTTTTTTCTAACATTGCCTTTTTGTGTCCATAGATAATGAACCAGTCATTACATTCCATATAAGACCCCATTTAAAAAACTTTTTTTTGCAGGGGATCCCCTTATAATCTAGGTCATATATATTGCTACAATTAAAAACATTCTGAGTCCCTTTTTAAAAATTTGAACAGGGATTCCCCTTATAATTTATACATATTACTGAAATCATAAATAAAATATAAAGCAGAATAGTAATATCTAAAATTTTCGTTTACTGATCTCGTTTCCTGAACTGAGATCTCAGCTATTTACTAAATTTATTAAAACCCACAACAGACCACACTTCAAAACAAATTTGTGTAGAGGCTCCCCTAATAATGTAGCTTTTATATATAGGTTCAGGAAATGCATATTGCTGAAATTAAACCATTTAGTTTCCCTTTAAAAAAATTGAAAGAGACCATTTAAGGACTATTGTGACAAAGTTAAAGGTATATGGAGTTTACACCTCACAACCCATTCGCTACTCAAGGGCTTATGGTCGTAACGGTGACTTCCTTGATAGAGCTCAGTTGCTTACAAATAGACTACTTAAGCAAGGGTACGTTACAAAAAACTTAAAGTCATCACCACAGAAGTTTTACGGTCGACATCACAATCTTGTGGATCGCTATGGGATATCTGTTTCCCAGATGACAACAGGTCTTTCCCTCTACAACTAAAGTTTGTTTTTCCTCTATCGGATGGAGTTGACATGTTCAACACGGCGGGTGTCCTATAAGAAGCAGGAGATGCTTACTCTACCGGTACACCTGATCTCACCCATGGTTTTTGTTGGGTCCGTGTTGTTCATCTGTATGTGTGTCTTCATTTTTCTTTTTTGTCCCGTACTCAAATGGTGTCTTTATTTATTTTGCCACTGTCCGTGGATTGTTCGTTCTTTTGATTGACGGTTCGGTTCTTACTTACTTTTCTAATTGGACTAATTCTTCTGAGAAAAAGGAAAGTGTTTTCCATAGGGTCCAAAGTTAAAACTGTTCCCTGCTGGTGACTATCTTTGATGAGATATGGACCTGACGGATACCTTTTTAAACGTTCTAATTTGACTTGTATTTTCTGAGATCTTTGACCGTGCTTTCCATAGGGTTCAATGTTTAAAGTATGTTCCCTGATGGCGGCCATTTTGGCGTGGATACCATCTAATGGCAATTCTGACCAAGTTTGGTTATAATTGTATTGGTAGTTTCTGAAAGGAAAATCTTTAAATGTGTTTCCATAGGGTCCTATGTCAAAACCATGTTCCCCGCTGGCGGCCATCTTGGAAAAGGTAAGGACCTGCCAGATACAACTATATAGGTTCCACCTAAGGACTATTTTGACTCAGTTTGGTTCCAACTGACCCTGTTGTTTCAGAAGAAAATGTCTTTTACAGTGTTTTCCGTAGGTTCAATGTTAAAACTATGTTCCCCGCTGGCCACCATCTTAGATGAGGTACGAACCTGTCGGATACAATTTTTATAGGGACTATTGTGACTAAGTTTAGCTTCCAAGGAGACCGTAAAGAGATGTTATTTTTTTTAAATTATACCTACAAATCACATCTTTTTTCAATATCTTATAGTCATGATGATCATTTTCAATAAAAAACTTCTGATTTTGGTAGATTTCCTGAAAGTCTTAAAAACCTGTAATTTTTATGTACATATTATTTTTAATTTTACCCAGCAGTTATACGTTTTTAAATTCTATACACTAATAATGATAGTTTTCATTAGTAAGACTGCAAAAATCTTCGGTTTTAGTTTTCGTAAATTCCTGAAACTCTTAAAAGATCAGTAATCCTTTGGAATTCTATCTAGCAACCATACCCTTTTCAATTCCTTATATTAAAAACGATTTTGTTGCGAAAATTCTCTTGAAAACTAAAGGGAATTTCCCTCTTGAATAGCTCTATCCTACCTGAGTTTGGTTTTTCTATCTGGATCTAGTTGATAGTGTGTTCTCTATCAGCTTTAACACAAACTTAGGTTTATGGATTTTAAGTGCTTTGATCATTCTGTCGAAATGGTCATATGCAGAACTAAATTTACTTAACATGAAAATAAACTTCGGTACTTTGTTATTGTTCATTATGAAGTTGCTTAGCATTGGACTGACAGTCTACCTTTGTTTTTGTCTCAATTGCTCTGACAAAAAATGAAAATCACTTAGACGCCTAATTATTAATTCAAATCAGGGGAGCAAACGCCTTTCTGTTGGTACTCCTATAAAAAAGAAATAAAACTAGATTTGCAATTGCAAGCAATAGCTGATGTCGTCCTTGACAGCGAATTCGATGATCCAATCCGCTTCACAGCGTCCAAATCTACCTTGTTATACATACCACTTTTCGGAGAAATCAAACAAAGTTGTACGTTTGGCGTATTTTTGCAGCCATCTTGAAAATGTTTACAATTGCATCTTGTTCGCAGTGTTCAAATCTGCCTACAAATAAATTTTCGTAGAAATCGGATAAAGTTGAAAATGTTTAAGTATTAAGGCTGCATCCTGGAAATTTCAGCCATTTTGAAAAAAAAATGTTTAGCATATGTTCCTTCCTTTAATTCATCACATTGAACATAAATACAAATAATAATCCATTTTTTCAAAGTAGTTCCTCAGATACTGAGTGTAACTGAAACTTACGTATTTTGGGGCCATATAGGAAATGACGGTTGAAAAAAATAACATACATTTTTTTCTCTCAGCTAATTGAACATGACAAAATATGATACATTTCTTTAAAGTAGTTCATGGGTATCAAATCTCCAATTTTTAACGTAATAACGGCCATCTTGGAAATATCGGTCATTTTTAAAATTTGTGCCCTTGCTTACTCAAATACATGACGGTCCAACTTTGTCCCAAGTATAAATGGATTCTGTCCAAGAGTCTTTGAAAACCAAGCCGGACAAAAATCATTTGAAGAAAGAAAGAAAAAATCATAATAATAATAGAGAAACAGACAAAGAAAAATGTATCATCCGGACTTTGTGTAGATAAATTGCATCTTTAAAAAAAATAGCACCACTAAATATAATATTAAGATTACTTTTGATATTTCCACCTAACCTTTTGTAATCGAAAATACTTATCAAGTGAAAGCAAAAAGTGTTGAAAAAAGTGTATGCTCTGTATATTGTCAGTTAAGGTGTTTTCTAATATGAATGCACTATTAAAATTTAACATTTGGCTCTCTTGTTTTGCAAAAGATTGAACTCTTTTTCTGGCCATCTGTATATATATTGCCCATATCTTCCTATTTTTATTTGCCAAGTTTTCTTACAGACAACTCGATGAGTGCCCTGTGGTCTTTTATATGTTGTATTGTCTATTGCATAGGTCCTTTTGTTGGGCAATGGATGACAGTGTTTGTAAGAGTACTTTGCCCGATATGTTATGCTTGTTGACAGCCCTGCATCCATACAAAAATTATGTAACAGAGGGGATGGATGTGGCGTTGTTAAACATTTAGCAATTAAATTCCGATTAAACCGGTGCTAGGGGCCGCCTACAGCTTACTATGAGGTAAGCGTTTGCTCTTTGTTGAAGGCCTCATGGTGACTTCAATATGAAGAACAACAAGGAAAGTGTTGTTCCATTTGCTTAATCTTACCACGTATTTATAGGGATTTTGTCCGATGTACATTTACTCCATATCACTAAGCATTTTTTAATGTAACTATTTAAAAGGTAACGATCGTAATGTATTTTCAAACTCATATTGAAGTGTAACAGCTAATTTCTGAACAAAGAAACATAACTCAAAAGTACCTAGGATAATACTCTTTTCAGCAGAATTAGTGTTAAAATTGAATACGGTCCTGTTGCAAATATGCTATTTTCAATCATATTGATTTTGTTTAAAGGCAATAACGAAAGCTAGAAGTTTCATTTGCAGACACAAAACCGATACAAAAATGACCATTTAAAATTATTCTATATGCAGTGTACACTGTAAATACATGACTTAATATAACTCTAAATACTGGAACAAAACTCAAATTGTGTCGCTAAATATATGTTTTATAGTATCAAGGCATGGTACATTTAATAAATTACTTTCAACGTAAGGATGCATGAGAATGAACAAAATGTGGAAAATTTACAACATACAAAAAATTTATGAAAAATGCGGCCTGTAAACGAACGTTGTTTAATGTCAGAGGATACCAAATGAGAACAATTTCGATTGCCACGAAATTTTGCATATATACTCATTTCAATATCTTACATCAGAAAATGAAATTCAATTAAGGGATCATCGTGCTTTTTTCCGCGTTATTTGCAATTGAAAATGTCATTTTCGGTGCCAAATTTTACAAATACAAATAGGGAAAATGCACAATTTGAGCTAAAAATTTCTGGTTTTTGTAAATTTTCTGTATGTCAGAATATACGAATTTGAACTAAAAACTAACACAACGATGATCTCAGCATCATCAATCCATATGTATAAAGAAAAACATATGTCACTGTCCTGGTTTTGGAGATATAGCCTGCAAAATATGGTCTGTACAACGAAAAATGTGTAAAATCGGCATGACGTTGATGACGCTATAAATGCATATCTTCATAACATGAAATCAAATGTAAACGTTTATATTCCCTTTTGCTTACAAAGTTTGTTTTATGACGGGTAATTGATATTTAAAGAGAAAGGCAATTCTTTTTCATAAGTAGCAAGTTATTTTTACTTTACCTTATGGAATGGGGGTTTGGGTTGGTGCAGTAGAAAGGGGCAAGGATTGAGGGTGGAGAAGACTGGAAAGACGAAAGCTAGTGAAATAAAAATGGGAACTCATATATTTTGTATAGGTGGGCAAAGGGGAAATGTAAAGAAGACAATGGTTATAAACAAATAGGGCATCAATACTAACGACAAGATCGGTAAATTACCAGCTGTTCGTCCTTCGAAATTTGATGCTTGAAAATGCATATTCGCCATATATATACACTGTTTCGAGAACATTTTTATCATACATTTCGATGCATGAAGGAGATAGGATGATCCCGGGGGAATAACATTTTCCGAAGCCATCGACTGAGAGGATATATGATTCTCCGTGAATCTTCAAACCCCCACTTCATGCATTGGAAATAATATATTTTATGGGACCTCTTTAATTTATTCCATTACTCTGTTTTATAGAAATAAGGATTTAAAGCACATTACAGTTGGGAAAGGTGTACAGCTTTTGCTGTGAATAATTATTATCTACTCGATATTTTAAAAGTTCAAATACATTTTTTTAAAAGTGTAAAAGAAGTTTGCGAAAAAGTCTGAAAACTTAAGTGACATTGTTTAGACTACAACAAATAAATTTCTAGATTCTCATCTGATTTTCTTCAAAAATTGTCCAGATGGAAGTTTTTCATTTTGTTTCCGTTCTATAGACCTACACCTTTGAAAGCATCTTCCAAAGTCTGATTTTCTGAGTCCCCGTAAGTTTCCTCAAGCGAAGGTATGTGGACAACTGTCCTTGGAGAATGCTACATTTTGCACGTGGTCCAGAACACTGGACTTTGGATGATGCTTTTGGAAAGGCTTTTTTTATGTTCTCTCATTATCAGGAAAAGACAGCTTAAAACAATATTGTTGCAATAAGCAACAAAAATAATACTGTCGCAATATAAAACGATGACAGTAACTGTATTTCTTATATATTTCACGGATTTCCCGTGAGTGGAGCCCGGAGTCTTATTGTGCGAGCCCATAAATCCAGTGTTGGAGCCCACATTCCTAATATTAGAGCCAGGTGACCGAAGTTCAATAAAGGTTGGAGCTCGAAACCCAAAATCCTTGCTACATTCACCAAGTATATAAAGATAGTGAAATGAAATTTAGTGACTACAATGTTCATTATTAACAGCAGTCATTCGGATAACCGATGGGGGTTTCAAGAAGATAACCCATCTTGCTAAACACTCAAAAAATGAACATAATATTTTCAAAATTGAATCTTTTTTTTTTTTAATTGACGCTTAAATCAACATGGTACTTTTAAACAGACTGTTCTTTTCAAAATAATAAGTTAATTAAAAGAGCGCATAAAAGACCGTACTGGCAGTTACATGTATGCCTTTGTTTTTAATTGATATATCATTTGGTTATCTCAATGACGGGTGTGACGTTATTACTAGTAACAATCTCGATGTATTTTTTTATTTTGTAATGGAACAATTTACTTATGTTAGACTTAGTTTTTTTCCTGGCCTTTTGGGAGCATTTTGATCTTTTAATTCGCATTTGTCTTTGCCATAAGACTACTGATTTTATTTCACACTTGGTCTTGTATATTTTATCCACCTTTAATATTTCCGTCCTATTAGAAGAATAAAAAAATGTATAATTGTTATGTTACAAAAACATGGTAACAAATAGATGAAGGATGTTGATACCTAATCTGTATGTCCATTATTGGTATAAAGAATTTCCAAACAAACATGGAAAGTCGACACTAAAATTGATATATTAAAGAACTCCCCAAAGAAAAACTATTAATGCTATTTTACCAAAACCCTGTTGTTTCTACATCAAAAACCAATGAAACGAATGAACATTTGATTTACTTTTTCGTCCGTTCTTCCGTCAGCTTTGTGTCATCATTATCTATTTCTTTTCAAACGGGATAATTTTATAGTTAAATTATATTGTAAGGCTGCAGGTGCAGAATGTTTTTCAATCCTATATACTAGTTAAACATTTGTATTTCGTCTCTGTAAAAATTGCATACCTTTCCCGTATTCCCGTAATAATTTGTACATTGCGCCAAGTAAAAATCGTACATAAGAAAAGCATCTAATTTTGAATGCTTTGATTTAAATATTAAAATCGCTATCTTGTGACAGCATTGGAACAATATGCGCTATGTGCGTTTAAAAACCGTAACGTTAGGATCGATTACTCTTGACGTAACGTCATTTGGTATCCTCTTACCTTAAGGTAACCGGTGGTTCTTTGTTTCGATATGAACAAAGATATATCAAGTAATTTTGAAAAAAAAACTTAAAACACCTTTTAAACATTTGGAAGAAATATTATGGTTATATATTTTTGAAATATTTCAGAAAAATTCTTGTGAAACATTGTGAAAATGTTTCCGTGACCATACATTTGAAGGTCTTTAAAACATTTTTCAAACTGTTATTGAAATGTTTTTTTTAAAACATTTTATCTTAATGCTTTTATATCGTTTTCAAAAAACATTCCATAAAACATTTTAAAAACATTCCAAAAATATTCTGATGGAAATATTTAGGTCTAACATTTTCATAACATTTCAGTAAAATGTTTTCTACAAAACAGTCTAGAAACATTTCCGTAACCATACAAAAAATGATTTTTAAACCATTTTTAAAAATGTTTTCACACCATTTTTGAAAAGTTTTTAAAATGTTTTAAAAACATTTCTGTGTTAGCTGGGTAATTGAGTTGGTTTCTTTTATTAGAAATAAAAATAATTTTCTGCAAAAACATAGAAAAAAAAACAAAATAAACCGTGGTTTTGAAACCATACTTGACATGTTTTTAATTTCGAAATACCTTCATTAGAGTTAATGTAACATATTTTTAGATGTGGGTATAATTTTTAATTAATTATGATTTCGTTTTCTGTCTTTTCATTAACTAGAACCGTACATGTATCTGCAAATAGTCGTACCACTTTGGTTCTTTGTTAATAAAACAAATCTTTTTATCACACAGACCATCGTCGATGCAGCGACCGCTGCTGTTCGAAATGTATATTTACCGAGAGTAGATTGTGGGCCTTCCCTTCATCAGAGTGCACTAACATTATCATCGTAAAGCTGAGTGAGAACCGTGCTATTCTCATACTACATACCATCTGGCATTCATTTTTTTAAAGAAAAGATTATTTAAGCATAATATACCCTATAACTTGCACGGAACAAAATATATAGACACTGCTCATGCATTTGATTCTAGAAATTAAAAAAAAATCAAACAAAAAGGATCAGTTCAAATTATGAAATAGATGGTGCACAATGATAATATATACTGATAATTCTCTGAGAGTTTAAGTGATATTCATCGAGTTGCCTATATGAGAAGTTGACGCTAAAAAGTAAGTAAACTATGGCTGACAGATAAACTCCCCAATTTGATTCCAGAAAAAAAATAATAAAAAAATTTTGAAATAGTGCACAATGGCTATATGTTCTGAACATTCTGTGAAAGTTTCAGTTAATTTCAATAAGTGGCCTAGGAGGAGTTGACCCTACTGAAAGGAAGTAACCTATGGCGGACAGATGAACTCCCCCATTTGATTCAAGAAATAAAACAAAAAAGAAAAACAAACAAACAAATAAATTAAATTTTTACATGGATGGTGCACAATGACAATATGTACTGAACTTTCTGTGAAAGTTTCAATGAATTTCACCTAGTGGTCTACATATATTAGGAGTTAGCGCCAAAAAGTACCGTATAGCGGGTAATTTTCGCCGGGTTTTAATTTTCGCGTATTTTCGCGGATGGACTTAAATCGCGAAAATAAATTCCGCGAATATTCTATGTATACTTAGGATATATATAGAATCTTTGATAATTCGCAAAAATTTAAAACGCTAATATTTTTGGCATACATTTTCCACTCAAAACCGCGAAATTTTTGACCCGCGAAAATAACCCGCTATACGGTATGTACCTTATGACGGACGGACGAACATACGGACGTACGAACGGAAACAAAGATCACTATATACCGCCCGCTAAAGCGGAGGTATAACTTCAAAAATTGTGAGCAAATCTCACTAATATATGCTCCCACATCCCCATTTGAATTCAAAAGTAATAAAATCAACTAGAAAAACTGTGCGCAAAGCTCACAAATACACACCCCCGCTCCCTCATTTGATTCCATAAGTTAAAAAAATCACCACAAAACAAAAAATCAACTCAAATCAATTTTTTGAATAGCTGGTGCACAATGGCAATATGCACTGAACATTCTGTGAAAGTTTCATTGAATTTCACCAGGTGGTCTGAGAGGAATTGTCGCCACAAAGTATGTACCCTATGGCGGCCGGAATAACGAACGGACGGACGGACGAACGGACGTCGTGATCACTATATACCACCTGCTTATGCGGTAGGTATATAAGAATAAAAAAAAAAATAATAGTTGGTGCACAATGGAAATTTGCACTGAACATTCTATGAAAGTTTCAATGAATTTCACCTAGAGGACTAGGAGGAGTTATCGCCACAAAGTTACATGTAATACCCTTGTGGTTGTCGAAATAACGAACGGGCTAACGGACACCATGATCACTATATATCGCCCCGCTAAAGCGGGGTATAATGATGGTGTCAGAGGTATTTGTACTTTGAAGAAGGCATAACTTAATGTAAATAAAACTCTGACGTATTTTTATTTTGAATACAAACGATGAACAATAATGAACAGTGATTTGGATCAATTAACTTTAGCGACAACAATCCTTGTATACAAGGATTGTTAACAATCCTTGTAAATTTTTTTTTACAAGGATTGTTGATTTGTTTTCAAAATTTTGTAGATGTCAGGGACTGAAGAAGTATTTGATGATATTTGTACTTATTGATGATAAGTGATATTATAAGACTAAATAAATCATTAGTTTAGTATATTGCTATATTTTTTACACATTTATTAAAGATATGGCTTCCATTTTGTGATTGTTAGGGATTATTACAGCTTGGGTGTTTGTAATGTGAAGTTGATTAATTGTGACAATTTGTAATTAAGTTCATGTATTTAAATCCCTTTAAAGTAATACAAGAAAACAATGAATACTGAAGCTGCAAATATTTATTTGTTGTTCCATTTATTTATCTGTTTAGCACTATATCATAAATAATAACATTTATAAAAAGTACAATGTAATACATTTAATAATAAAAGTATATGTCAATGTTGATCACTAAATTCAGTAGTCTCTATGCATAACTGCAGTAATCAAAGTCAGTCTCATTTGGTCTACGGTCTTGGTCTCCATTGGTCCATGGTCCTTCAGCTGGTTGATACATTCCTGGTTGTTGTCTACTTCTCTCTGTAATTGTTGTCTTGTCATCTTTAATATCTGTTTAACGTCTAGTTGTTTTGCAAATGTCTGTCAAATGGCTCTATCTGTATTCTGGGCACAAGTCATCATCCTTTTTCTGTAAGCATAGTGTGTCGCTGTAGATCTCCTCTTTCTGGTTACGTTGTGTCCTGATCCTGCTGCATTTGAATGGGTTTGGGTGGCCTGTTGGTTGTTGTATTCTGTTCAGTATTGTCTCTACAAAGTCACAGCTGCAGTATTGGCACTAGTCACAGATGTAATAGTACCACTGTCTACATCTCTAACAATATCAGCTGCCCAGGTGGGTGCATCAGTTGTCTGGCCTAGTTCAAAAATGTAGGTAAGGCGCTGGTTTCTGAGTTTTTCATCTTTCTTTATGGTTTTACTGTAAACATCATTGGTCATGGTCTGGTTTGGTCTGGCAATTTGTGTTATGTTTTCTTCATCAAGTTGTGCTGCAGTCCAATCTTTGAAATAGTTGTTCTTATGTCTTAGTATGGTAATCTGAATCTTTTCCATCACGGTCATTGTGGATGGTAAAGACGGAAAGATAGACGCAATTCCAACCATTTTCTTATTTCACTTGTATACTTTTTTTTCTCTCTCTCTTTCTTTCCTGAGCACTCAGACTGCATTTATAGGGCAAATAACTTAACAATATTATAATAATAACAAAAAATAACAATACATGGATGATTATAAAAATATTGGTCATACTTACAAGTATCATTGTTGCTACATATATGTCCGCGTAATATGGAGACATATAAGCGGCAGCTCATATGGCACTAGGTTCAAGCCACTTATACATCCCCATCCCCCAGACAAAACATGCAGCACCAACAACACTAATTTTGTGCTCAGATAGAAAAGTCTGCTAAATTAAGGAAGAACATATTATACTGCATGTGAACATTGATGCAAAGAAGGAAGACGGTTTTTGGAGGAAATGGTAGATATTGATTTTATTTACAGACTTAAAGTACATAACACTGTACATTACAGTTCAGTTTACAAAAAGCTTAAGTCGTTAATACAGGCATCCAACAGGCCTCCAACACCACATCAAAACACTTAGGATTTGTATGGATGTTTGGAATTGTTTAGTGTCATCATCGTGCTCTAAATAAAATATTTTATTTCTGAAAAACAAGGTATGTACAATTATTACATATAATCAATAAAAGATTCATAAATATATATTATTCTTTGTTAAATAATCTAAATAACTACATTTTTTTCAAAATAAATTTCAAAATCTGAATAATATTTCATCAAAATTTTCAAATTTCTATCATCATAAATGTAAAACTTGTATGACCAAATAGAGTGAAAGTATGCATATAAATATGGAAATAATTCTTTTGTACATCTAAAAAATAAAGAATCTTTGTCAAAACAAAAGAGATTATTAGTAGTTTCAGATTGTATGGTAGTCTGTACAAGGATCTTGAATAGATTAAACTTTTACATTGTGTAAAGATATGTAACAGAGTTTCTGGATAAATTTTACAAAAAGGACACAAAACATTTTCTATAATACCCCTATCTTTTAATTTTTGCAAAGTTGGTAGGCTGTTGTGTATTACTCTGAATATAAAGTCCTGGATAAAGTTTGATTTTACTTCATTTACATCACTCCATACCTGTTTAAAATTTATATGTGGATTTAAAGTAACTATGTTATGTTCAAAACTATCATTATCTACTAGAGACCAATAAATTTCTTTACATGTAGTTTTGTTATTAAACTTAATCTTACCTTTATATTGCAGATATAACTGTATTAGTCTTCTATATACTGGAGGGATACTTACCACTGTATGTTGGTATTGGTTTGAAGCTAATTGTGGCAGGATATCCCTAGTTGTATAACCTACATAGTATGTATAGAAGTTAGACCAAAGAGATTTATTGCCATTCAACATACAGACAAGTCTATATAACAACATGGAGTTAATCTTGAAATTAATATCGGGTAAATTTTGACCACCATTTGCTTTAGTTTTTTGTAAAGATTTTCTATTTAAATATTCATATCGTCCACTCCAAAAAAATTCATATATATATCTTGTTATCATTTTCACATAGCTTGAATCAGGGAGGATAACTCTTCCAACATATAATAATTTCTGAATACAAATGTATTTATAACTAAAATCTTATGCTTGAATGTAAGTTTTCTTTGTTTCAATGTTTCTAAAGTTTTCTTAATCTTTTGTTTAATTGGTTCCCAATTGTTTTTAATCTGCTCTTTACCATAATAAATACCTAACACTTTAATTAAATCTTTAATTAAATGAACATAATTATTTGTAACAGTTGGATTACATATTTTATATATTTCTGTCTTTTCAGTATTGATTCTAGAGCCTGATACTGAGCCAAACTTGGCAAACTGCTCAAGATATCATATTCCTCAATAGAAGTTGACACTGTGGAGCAATCATCTGCATGCTGAAATAGTTTGACCTTTGACCTTAGATTAGGCACATCTACACCTTAAATGCGATTGTCATCTCTGATGTTACAAGCAAGTGCTTCAATTACCAGAGCATACAGCGACATACTGAGGGGACATCCCTGTCTTACTGATCGAGTCACGTCTATGCTGTCCGTCAACAGTCCATTTACTTGCACCTTACTTTGTATATCTGTATATAATGTCTTTATATAGTCAATATAGAAAAGTGGAAATTTCATTTTTTCTAGAACTTTGAATAGAAAACCATGTTCTACCCTGTCAAATGCTTTTTCCTGATCAAATGTAATAAGAAATCCTTTTTTATTGTGTTCTGTCATGTATTCTAATATGTCATTAACTGAATATAAATTGTCAAAAATACTTTTATCAGTTCCTGCTCCTGTCTGTTTGGTTTCTACTAATTTATTTATAACTTTAGATAATTTAAATGTTAAATGTTTTGCAATAATTTTATAATCAAAGCATAATAGGCTTATTGGTCTCCATTGCTTTAGCTCTTTTTTATCTCCCTTATTTTTGTAACTCAAAGTAATAATACCCACTTTCACTGTATCTGTTAATTTACCTTGCAAATATACATTATTAATAACATCAACTAATTCATCACCTATAACTGGAAAGAATTTTAAATAGAAAGCTTTTCCAAGACCATCTATACCAGGACTTTTATTATTATTAAAATTTCTTATTAATTTCAAACATTCATTCTTAGTTATAAAGTTACTTAAAAGTAACTGATCTTCTTCGTCTAAACATTTTAAATTTGAATTTTGTAATTTCAATATCCATATCATGTTCTGATAAATTGTCAGAACTATACAAGTCTCTGTAAAAATCTCTAACTATCTCAATAATTTCATTTTTAATTTCTGTCACCCTTCCATTTTTGTCTTTCAATACCTTAATTTCTTTCTTAATACCCCTTTTTTCCTCTTCCAGTTTAAAGATTTCAATATTTTCTTTATCTTCCTCATAATATTCTACCCTTGACCTTTATAATATGCCCTTTTTATGTATATTTTTAATGTCTGTAATTTGCATATGTAATGTTTTAATATAATCTTGGTTTACCTGCTGTTTTGTCTCTTCTTCATATAACTCTGTGTATAACTTATGTAATTTATCTTTGTTTTTAGCTGAAACTACTTTTGAATATTCAATAGACATAATTGTGATTTGCTTTTTTAATAATTCCCACCATTCAAGTATATTGTATATATGTTTTTGTGTTTTCCAATAATTAATATAATCTGAAATATAATCAACATATTGATTATCCTCCAATAAACTTTCATTCAATTTCCAAAAGCCTGTCCCCACTTATCTCTATATAAATCCAATTCAAAAACTTAACCTTTATGATCAGAGTTCTGATACACTTTATATTCTATATTTTTTAGTTTACTATATATAATAATCAGAGTATACTCTATCAATTCTTGTCCCTAAGTTATCTTTTGTCCATGAAAATATTTTTTCCTCTGGATACATCTGTCTATATAAATCAAATAAATTGAAAGTGTTTTTGATTTGTGATAAAACATTTATAACTCTTTCATCCAATATAATATAACTATTTTTTGTGTCAATTTTATTTTCAATCATATTATAATCCCCAAGAAGTATAATTTTATTCTTGATATTATCAAATTGTAGACTTTGTATATATTCTAGTAAAGAGTGATAAAAAACAATTTGTTCTTGTCTAGGTACACTGATTTTTGAGTAAATGTTTATAATATGTAAAACTTTTCCACCAATATCAAACTATTATGTAACACTCTGCCAGTTAAATCATCGTCTACATTATATAGTCTTACATTGTCCATTTTTTTTATATCAGATTTATAACACCATTGCAATGTGTATCAGAATTATAGAAATCATGATAATTACCTTTTTTCTTCTATATATTTCACTCTATTTTGACTTATGATCTCTGTCTCTTGTAACCCTATAAAATCAAAATTTGTATATACATTCATTATGTTTTCTATTTTAATTTCCACCCCCCCTTCTTATATTAAGAGAAACTAATTTCATAATGATTACAAACTTGATTAAATACCATAAAGTGCTCAGGTGTGTTAGCTTCATCACTGTTAAAGAGAAAGTGAGGGTATATAAATTATTAGCAATTTTGTTCGCGAGACAAGGATTATCAGGTCCATATCAGATGAGCCCGTAGGGCGAATCTGATATGGACCTGATAATCCTTGTCAAGCGAACAAAAATACTAATAATTTTTTTATCGGTAATTCCACAATGGAATACAAACTAAATTACTTTTTTGTTAAGTAATTATTCCTTTTTTACGTTTTGTCTTGCAACAACTTTCGTTGAAAAACTATGCTCTATTTTTTGTCGAATTTTTATGCATGACGCGGTCACTTACGTGACGTCATTCCATTCATTCAAATGCATGATGACGGTTACGCTAAGGAACGAAGGAAGGGACAAATGAAAATGTCACATTGATACAAAATTCAGCATCATATTATAGTGTGATAAGGTAGGTTGAAACTATTTGATAAATGTCTTGATGTTTTGGGGATAATCAAAAGGAAATTGTTCATATTTCAATGTCCTCAATGGAACTGTCACATGGTCAAGGTGTCATGGTGTCATATTGTTACTCTTGTTTTGAGAACACCCGAGATTTCCCCGCCTCTCCCTGTCACAATTTCTTATTTATACCCAATTAACCTCTAGTAGTGCTCTCTCCCTGTGTCGTAGTTCCCTTTTAAGATCAGGTCCAGAGTTGAAGTATGCTCCCCCTTCTGTCTCAGTTGTCCGTCGCCTAGTTTTTCTCCTGTCTTTACCAAAATTCAATAAGCCCCATCGTCTCGTTGCAATGATTTAATAGTAATATTGACAAACTCTCCAATCCAAGATTTGGTGGAAGTATTGACAGTTCCATGGTTCCGGAGGTTGTTTTTGTTGTTGTTGTTTGGGATGGGGGTAAGGGACTACCGTTTTTTTAAGAAAATCGTTTTTATTTCAGGAAGAATTTTTCAGATACTCTCCAGATACTGTGTATGCGTTGCATTTTAATTGTACTTGTAACACTGCTCAGTGTCTGGGTAGATCTGATTTAGCACAACATTTCATCTTAGGGAGCAACCATTTGATTTCTATGGGAAGGGGGGAGGGGGGCTATGGTCAAATTTTTCATCCTGGATTTTTTTTTGTGTGTAACTTCTATCCTGGCTTTTTATTTTGTTCCAAGCCTGTCCTGGATTAACCCGCATAGTCATCCTAGATTTTTTTTGCCATAGGTAACCGTCCTGCCTTTTTTTTTAAAAAATTTGACCATCTAGATTATCATTTGAATCATTTTTGTTATCAAAAATATGAGTTTGTTTGTCCTCTTGTCATCTACTACTTTTTCCCCATTCCCTGCCTCTACCTCATTATTCTCATCAAAAACATCAATATTATTAATCTTTTCTACTTCAATGACCTTTACATTTTGTAAATCAGATACAATCTCATCTGAATTATCATCTACATTTACTTTGTCATCCCCTGATTCTGATCATAATCACATATCCCCTAATTTGTTGTCCCAACTATCTCCATTGTATCCCCAGAAACAATTTCTGATTCATTGTCATTTATCTCTTCATCCTCCCCCTTATTTTCCTTATCAATATCTTCACCAGTAATAGTATTGTTTTCCTTCCCCTGATTCTGTTGACTATTTTGACTTAGTGTACATCATCTTCATATGAATAATCATTTGTTTTATCATAGTCCTCATAATAATCATTTCTTGGGTCAAACTTGTTGTACCCCCAATCATGCACTGTATTGGTGCAGTTTTTTCCAATATGTCCAAACACTCCACATTTAAAACATTGTGGACCTGTAGGCTGCCCTTTATACTTTACAGTGATTAACTGTCCCTTCACATACATCTTTTTTTTGCATATGATATTTTATCTGCCTACAATGAACAATTCTAACACCACTCATTACCTGGGGGTAGCCTCTATATTTTGCCATTTCTATTTTTATAATATCACAATATTTTGATAACTTTCCCGCCAGACTGTCATTACGTATCTCAAATGGTAAACCATAAACAATTACCTGTATGGTGTCTTCTCTTTTCATCCATATCAGGGGGTCTGCTTCTTCTACTCTATACTCCATACCTCTAAAGTCAAACTCATAAAACCTGTCAAGGAATTTTTGTTTCATTTCTTCGTTGTGTAGTGTTATGTAAAATGAATAACCTGTGTTTTGTAGACATACAATATAGTCTCTGACTGCTATTTCTGTCTGAAAAAAGGCCAATAATTCAGTTGATGTAATGTTACTTTTGTCATTATCATTCTCATTATTTCTATTTTTTAACTCAGAACTACTGTGTTACTTCTGTTAAGCGATCTTTGAATAGTAGGCACCTCGCCGTACTCCGCAGAGCCTACAAAGGCCTCTGCATATGTTTTACTCATATTTGTTATTATATTTTACCCAAATATTAACTTCTCTGTAGACATTTTGAATTAAATTATATCACGTGATCTATGGATTTGTTGTCTCTCCGTTGAGATCTTTTCTCAACGATCTACGACTGTAATACTTGTATACTTTTTAAATAGATTGAATGTTTATTAGCTAGTACTACTACTATATTTGGTTGAATGGCGTCCCGGACCAAATAGGTCCATTCGCGCCAGTTATTCTTTTGTTATTACGAATTTACGTAAATAGTATATTTGTTCAAGATTTTGATATTTCAATTTTTTCTAGGTGGTCTGATTGGCATTTATTATGAAACATTTAATTAGTTTTTTCCAAAAAAAATAAATTCTAAGATAAGTATAGTTGGAGATTATGGGTCTCGAAACGTTGAGAAATGTGTATATAATTGTGATGTCTGCAAATTCATAATTTTACTTGTTTAAATCATTAAAAAAATCATTGTTTACCACTCCACGGGAATAGGTATAGTGACCACTGTGGATCACATTGACCCTATAATATTGCATATAGGACTCACACCTGGGCATGTCTCCGCGCAAAAAGTCTCAAGTATATATTGTAAAATAACATATGTTACCAGAACTATAATAATAATAATAATAAATGTGCATAAGTTCAGTAAAGTATGTATTAACTGAATGTTTCAGTCTGACTGGTCCATGGGGCTAGATGGAATGGTGTGTCCTTCTTATACTTTTGTTTTCCTTTGATGATCAATAATCATTACTAATTAAAATCAATTAATTTCCTTTGATGCTCGTAACAAGCAGCAACTTAAATTAATTAATTGTAATTAATTTTTATGAGTTATGATCATCCACATTTATATCTTTGATCATTCCTTATTTATGCTGAGCATTCTTAATTAATGAGTTGATATCATAATTAATTACTCAACATGTTAGCTTTAATTGAGCGTGCAAGCTGCAGTTGTTTTTAACTACAGAAGAAACTTTTGATAGCATTTGCCAACACATACATGTAGCAGCACAGAACCCAGTATAAATTCAACAGTCTATAAAACAGCAGTACACAACGGCTACTACAACTTCTCAAAAAGAATTTAAGTTGTTATTTACAAAAAAGAAAAAAAAATTAAACTATAAATGAATGTTAAAATATTTTTTATAATGAAATGTAAATATAAAATGTATAGAAACATATCAAATTATAACTAAATATAAATCAATACATGTACCAAGCTTAATTGCAATGAAAACACAACCCAAGCTGAGTGCTAATTATGCCATTCAAATTAATCAGGTAAACAATCCTTTAACAATCCTTGTATACAATCCTTATACAATATTTTTACAAGGATTGTTAACAATCCTTGTATACAAGGATTGTTGTCGCTAAAGTTAATTTAAAGATATAAAAGCTGATTTAACAAAAGACAGCAAATTGAATATTTGTAATATATATTAGATGTCGCAATGAATGGTTCTCATTTTCATTGAGCTACATCTATGGATCTTCAAGCTTTATTTATATTTTGTATTTAGTACAAGTTTCTAAATACATTTGTGTAGTTGTAGTACATTTACAAAGAAAAATCGGCGTTTATTATTTCTCTTTTTATTTTTGATCTGGTTTTCCGTCAGAAAAATCCGGTTATAAAAATGGTGAAAATGCCGGTTGGCGGGCGGAAGGCTGCCAAATGGGTACATCTTTTGTTCGGATCTCCCACAGTTTTCGAGATTGCATCTTTTTATATTGCAGATCAGATATACATTTTTCAAGTGAAGGTTTTCATGGTACTTTGATTTGAATGTTCGCTGTATATTATATAATGTTGTAATATTTAATGTATATAGAAGAAGACCACTTAAGTTGGAATAATGTCTGTTCCTTTTTATTTCATTAACCAAATACAAAAGTTATAAACTATGAAAAAGAAAGGAAATGGGGTAAATGTCAAGGAGACAACATCCCATATCCAGGTTCAGGTTAAAACGACCCAAAACAAAGCATCTAGGGGTCACCAGACGGTCTTCAACTCAGTTAGGAACCTCACACCATATAGCAAGCCTTAAATGGCCCCAAAAAGTAAAAAAGTGAATAAATCAATGGAAACAAACCACATCCAATAACCCAAAGATCAAGAAACTAAAATTTTATAAGAAGACTATTTTTTTAATTTTTATGATTTCAAATTATTCGGTTATACGCAGAAGGAGCATTGGTAAAGAAAAAGCATTAAATTGGAAGATCTTGTTTTCGATATATTGTACATTTGTAAGTTGCAAAAATGGTGAAAAAATCATTCTCTGATTTTAACCATTCTTGTCCTATAAGTAATATACTGGTAATAAAGTATAATAAAACACAAGAAGTCAGAAAATTCTGACACATATTCCAAAACCTCACCTTACTACATCCCTAACATGATCTAATGCTTTTTCTCGGAAAGGTTGGTTTATTGCAATTTAAGTCCTGTTTACAACATTTCAAATCACATATAGACCTATTTAGAGACATATAAAGTTGTCAAAATGCGCATATGCAGAATCAAAATTCACAGTTACTTCGGTATTAAGTTGGATCGATGCCTCTGCTTGTGGACTGTTAGTCCCCGATGGTATTCACCTACCCAGTAGTCAGTACTTCGGTGCTGACCCGAAAGCCGATTCTATTTGGATTCAAGATTTCAAGATTTTATTTATATTAAGCTCAGGTAAAGTGTGCAACATGAGCGAACATTACAACATTACAATATTTGGAATATTACAATATCTAATTTGTGTAAATTTTGTTGAATTTATGAGTATCTCTTTCATGCAAAGCTCTATCCTTAGCTGATTTTGCCTTTCTATTTAGACCATATTTGGTAATTTGTTCTCCAATATATATGTATCGATAGTACGCCTCATGTTACACATGTAAAGTGTCTGAGCGTTATAATAATAAAAGTATCTTAAAAAAGTCTCTTGAATCAGTTTTTAAACATCTTTGATTTTATGGTCTTGCAAACGTTTAGATTTTATCTGCACTGAAGAGACATAAGTTGTCGAAATGCGCATATGTAGAATCAAAATTCACAGTTTCTCACAGTCGGTATTTAGTTATTTCAGTCAATATTTCACAAGCACAAAAGACTTTTCGAACTGCCATCCTCACCAAAAACATCCAAACTCAACATAAACCCCTTAAACCCTGATACAATATCGATTTCACAATCCGTTAACGGTTTCAATGACTTACATCATCAGAACCTCTGTGACATCTAAGGAAACAGATCAAAATCTAAATATTTGAATTGCGCTTGAGAATGTAAGTCAATTTAAACCATTTGGCATACATTTGTTATTTATCTATTTATTTATTTATTTATTGACTTATTTATTTATTTATTCATCTATTTATTTGTTTATTTAGTTATAAACTTTCAGTTTTATGTCACCTTCAATTTATTACAAACATGCACAAATGCCTCCAGCAAATTTAAGACGATGAACAATATTACGTATGTACATTAATATTAATATGCAGTTGACATTTATGATCGGTTCATGCCCCCATTGACCAAATATTTACCGTTTTTTGGTTGAATGGGTTTTATTTTTCATGTTGTCATACGACACCCTATACAGGAAGTAGGTTTAACTGAGAATGTGTAAGTCCAGTTAAAAACCCGGGCATGGTAAGTCCCTTTTATACAATTAAGAATATTAAATAACTACATGCAATATTTTGTATTTTGAAAGGTAATGCAATCACTTTTCGCGATTGAGGAACTACTATTTTTGTTTTATTTATTGTACCTGGTTAAAATGAAATTAGTATATGATCAAACATGTTACATATTAACGTAATTAGCATAATGTCAATTGTGTGGAATTAAATCCCCACCTAAACATTTAAATATGTAAATTCATAATTCATGGTATGCTTACTTTCATTCGGGAAGTAAAGTACCTAAGCGGGCCCAATCTGAGCATTGGTACCACTGTGATTGGTACTTTTGTTTTGAAGCTGTATATCAAGACAGACTGGTTGCCGCATTTAACTAATCAGTATTATAACTTCTTATAGGTTAGTCAATAACTCAATACATTTGTTCTTATTTGTTTAATACGATTTCGTTCTTAATTATTATACACCTGCACGCGCACCCACCCACCCCCTTTTTCGAAGTAAAAAGCATGTTTAACCTCTACGAAAAACGATACATTTGAAGCAACACTTTGAAACTCATTTCAAATTTTGTTCCACATTATTTGAGAGTTATTAAGTAGTGTTGTGACAGAACATGTTTCGACGGACAAAAGTTTACAAAGATTTGTTCCACTGGATTAAATATTATAATATTTTTTTCTTAGCGGAATAAACTTCATATAATAGTTGTTCCCAAAGAAGAAATATTATGCCTATGTTCCATTGTAACTTTTGTTAGATGGATGTGAATATCTTTTTTTATAAAATCATGGGACTGAAAAAAAATTTTTAACACCGGACATCGGCAGGGTTCAACTCTTGGAACAGATCTTGCTCGGCCATCTGGTGATACCCCGGCACCTGAATCGGTTTTCAGGGGCTCCGGCTACAGAGCTGCCGAGTGCGTCCGCAGTTGGTGGAAAGGGGAATGCTCTGTCTATGCAGGGTAGTCAGATCATAATACGGAAAGCCAGACCGCGAACCATTGTAGCCAAACTGTCTGGACTAACGCCACTCTCCATGCAGTATAAAGGCCCAATTCTTTATTGTCTAAAGAGAGCAGAGTCACTGGAACTCATATAGCGGGCTAAATTCCCTGCCCCTTCCCATTTCTCCCCTTTTCCAGTTGCAATCAAAACTCGTCCCGGTTTTCCCTTCAATCTTTGTTTCTTTCTTCTTTTCTTCTCTTTCCAAACGTTTAGATTTTATCTGCACTGAAGAGACATAAGTTGTCGAAATGCGCATATGCAGAATTGAAATTCACAGTAACTTCGGTATTTAGTCATCTGATATAGTTAAAATATTAACCACTGGACGTTAAACTCTAACTAATCAATCATCTGGTGATACCTACAAATTTTGTGGGCTCACACTGCTAGAGCTTTAGTTTGTGGCGATTTTGTACATTTTTTCTTTATTTTTTTCTTTGCCATGTTGTCTCCATTTGCCGGTTTGTATTTCCGTGGAATTTTTTATCTATATATTTCAGTTGCAGATCAAATGAAAGTTCCAGGTTGGAAACCCCCTTTTTTCTAGAATAAAAATTCAACTGCGTGCAAAATTTAGGCAAAAACTTTTTTAAAAAATGGCAACAAATTTGCCTGGACATCCTCTATTTCTAGAAGCTCATACCCCCTTTTTGGAAGGCTTGATCCGCCGGTGTATTTTCTTTTTTACGTTTTGTTTCCGGATTTCTTTGCTGATCTATTCACACCTTATTCATTACAACAAACATATACTGGGGCTTTATTGGTACAGTAGATTTGATGGTCAAAATGTAGTTCACTTGCGACGCGTTTTGCAAAGCAAAAACTTTCACGAATCGGCGTCAACATATTTTGTGTTTAAAGTCGTCGTGACAACGTGACGTCAATGCTTCCGTTTTAAATGGTGTGCATATTTTGTCTGGTGTCCGTCTCCTATCGTAAGTGTTACTGTATTTATTGACATTGTCACGGTTCTTATGTTTAGCTGTACTCGAAATAGTATCTATATGGAAAACTGCCGATACAGGTAAGCAGCCCAAAATTTGTCCGAAATTCTGTGACTGTCATCGCAATATGGAGTGGCAGTGGCACAAATTAAAACGAATATTTTAGCTCTATTTAACGTCTTCCGGGATTTAGCAATAACAATTTTGACTTTGTCCTGGATTTTTTATCTGACAATTTTAACGGATGACATTTACGAGGAAAGGCATGCTTACCTTTCCAGTGCACTGGATGCCCCTCTTGTTTCTTACCTTAGTTTTGAGAGTTCTGTTTATGATCGTATATTTGGGTTTAGGTAAGAAGAGTTCGCGTAAAATTGGTTTTGTCCGGTTGAATAATGTTTAGAACGGTTGAGAAAAATGTAGCCAGTTGTGAGGACTCATATCATTTCTTTTTTATATGCTCGCAATAGCAAATTCAAAGGACCATTTTATATGATAATCTCAGCTGGTTTACCTGGAGATATTTTTGTAGATCTGGATGTTTTGATAAAAGGTTCTTCGGAATTAACTGGTGAACAAAATGTAAATGTTTTTAAACATGTGTTTGAATACATAAAAAGAACCAGAAGATTCCTTATAACATAGTTAAAATATATTTCGTCATATATGAAAAAGAAAGGAAATGGGGTAAATGTCAAGGAGACAACATCCCATATCCAGGTTAAAACGACCCAAATATGACGCGGACAGCAAACCACACACATCACATGCGCCATGCCATATTAAAGTGTTTTTAGTAAATTTAGTTTAATTCCTTTATAATTATATATGTGAAATATGTTATAGATGCATGCTTTGAAATTATTTGTATTACTATTGTAATTCATGCTATATATACAGGAGAAGACTCAATAAGTTTGTTTAACTTGTGTCTAATCCTATTTGCAATATTTATGCAAAATAAATACGTTTAAACTAAAAAATGTAAACAAATTTCGTATACAAGTGTAACAATAGAACTGTCCGGTATTAACACCCGTTATGTGGATAGTTTTTCTGCACGAGTAATCAGGTCAAGGTTCGAGGCCGTCAGTCCGAGGACTTGACCTGATTACGAGTGCAGAAAAACTATCCGTGTCATGGATGTTACAGGAATGTTCTATTGTTACACTTGTACTGTATCTGGCTTGTACGATAGTAAAAATCATTAATATTAATCTGCTTTGAAGTCAGTAAGTAAAAGTATTTAAAAATTTGTTTTATGTTACAAAGCCGCCGTGGCGTTATCGGTATAGCGGTTGGACAAACGTGTGCTGCATTATCAGATGTGAGATCGAGTCCGATTTTCGGCAAGGATTTTTGCAATCTTATTTTTCACTAAATACAAAGAAGAAATAAAACTGTTTAGTAAGCAATAAATAGTAAGTGTTCCGATAGCTCAATAAGTTAGCGCGGTAGAAATTGTGCTGACAGTTGTAGGTTCAAATCCTAAAGCATACACTGTTTTTTTTTTTAAAAATAATATGCTGATAAGGTGTATATACGTAAATTGTCATTCATGACATATGGTCGCCGTAGTGCAATTGGTAAGGACGTACGTTTCAGTGCTAAATCAAACTTAGATCACACTTAACAAATACATGAAATGTACGTAATTTTTTAAAACAATTATGTTTGTGACAGAAGTTGTACTTAAACTTTTCTATACAATTTTAGAAATAGATTACTAAGAGTACATGAAAACTGCCCGGTAACACCCGATAAACGGATTGAATTACAATAGCTCTGCAGGGGGTACTGTCGTACAATTTTCATTAACATTGGATAATGTTTTGTCCCGGTTCAGGATAATGTTTAGGTACGGTTTTTGATATTTAAAGATTAACCTATACCTATATAAACATTACCAAGATTAATAGGGGTGTAATTTTTTTGTAATATGAAATAATCTGCATAAATTTTTTTTTTCTTTTCAATATAGTGTGCAAAATACATTTATTCCCAATAGATTTACAAATAATGTGATACTCTCCATCGTGACTGTACCATGTATATAAATAATGTATTACTTTTTCGTTAATCTGCAAAATCTACAACTTTCATGCTATTTTACTGAGAAAAACAAGTGTTGAAGGAAAAGGAAACGGGCTTGTATTTTCCTTGTGATAAGCGGATAAACCGGATAATTTACACAAGTCTGAAGTATTATTATAATAGAAATGTTACAAAACACAAGAAGTTTAAAAGTTGGGCTAAAAATTTCATTTGTTTTTCTGTTATAAAGGACTGGAGAATGAAGATTGTAATAGCTGTACTTCTGGTGTCTGCCATAGGTCTGTCAGATGGTAAGTAATAACAAGTGTTCAATTGAAAATGCTGAGTGGAAGGCACGCTTAACTAATACTTATAAGAATTTAAAAGCCAAAACTTTGCAAATACACGAGTTTTTACGAATTACTTGAAAAAAGGTGGTATACTTGCTCTGGAAGAGAGCAGATTCTGCTCTACCTGTCAGCCTCAGACATAACATTAAATACAAAATCAGTTTACTTAGCTATATCACATAGGACTTTTATTACTTTTTATTTCCTAACAAAACTAAAGCAAGCGATGCCACCAGAAATATAGATTATGCTACAAGATCCCGTTAATAACCATAGTTTATCCTCTACAGATACATTAGTCCAGTTTGAAATTTTAATTGCAAGCCTTTCCGACTTTAAAACAATTAATTAAACAATCGAAAGTGGATGAAATATTGTCATCGACGTAAAATGTGTAAATCTTTTTCTCAAATGATAAATGTTTAACACCGAGAATTGTACTTCCAATACTTTTGGTGGGAAATAGCACGGGCTTTATGATATGAAAAATCGAACCGTTCCGAACCAGTTCAAACTTTACATATTCTCTATTTGGAATATTCAAGGACGAAAGAGAACGAAGAGAAATTTATTCCAACTTGCTGAACAGTTAAGATCATTGACAGACAGGGACCCATTGGATTACAACGGTTATGGGTGTTACTGTGGATGGGGAGGAAGTGGTACGCCGGTTGATGAAGCCGACAGGTATACTATGTAGATTTTTACAAACTGAACATTGTTTCCCCAAGATAACGGGTGGTCAAGATGAGATGCACGAGAACAGCGAGAAAATATCTTGACCACGTCTTTTCCAACGGATCTTTAATTCAATTCGAGAAAAAATTATCACTTTAGATCTGATTTTTCCTTTGCATGGGATTGTCCGGTCAAAGTTATGTCTCATATGAACACAATGTGTATCATCAAGGTGTCACTATAAATGCCCAAGTACAATGTGCTTACGGCAAACACTAGTTGTAGGTGAACTCACTCGGAACCGCCTTCAAACATACATCAGTTTCTTTTTTTGAATTCAAGCTACGGAGTATTGAAAACAATATCTTTCTCCGTAAAAATGTATTGAAATACCATAAAATTATACGTGTAACTAATAATGATGAAGATTAACTTTTTTACTCTGTCAATATGTTAAATATGGACCTTTTAGGATATAAGGAATATATTGACCTCGGACCGTATAAACAAACTAATCTAATGACTGAATATACGAAATAGAGGGCGTCACAAAAAAATGAATGCCGTCTTACTCTTTCAATTTGGACAATCCTGTTATAGAGCTTACGACTTCAAGTGTATATTATATATCATTTTATATGTTGAATACTGTTCTGTTATTAGAAGTGGTGAATATTTTATAGATGTTGCAAAAATCACGACGACTGCTATGGCAATGTATCAAAAGACTTGCCCGGGTGTACGCCAAAATGGACTGAGTATAAGTGGAATGTTGACAAAAAGACAGTACTCTGCTTAGGTAGGTATTTCACGAAAGGATATGGAGTAAACGAACATGAGACCATAACACATATGTTAACTCCAACTGCAATAATTTTAATGAGGTATTGTACATTAAATGTGATACTTTTGTCAATGGCCTAGTCCTTTGTGCAATGTTGCCTTAGTTTCAGCATGATTGTACCAGATTTATTATTAATACGTTAGCTACCCGAACATCTCAATATGCCTCTGCTGGAGGACTGTTAGTCCCTGCGAGGGTATACGCTAACACAGTAGACAGTACTTCGGTGCTGACCCAAAAACCGATTTTATTTGGTAACATGTAATATAAGTTAAAAAAATGTCTAGAACTAATGAATTTCTCCCTCGTCCGTAGCTCTTTCTCTATTTGATTTTGGCTTTTCTTTTTAGATCCTATCGGTACTTTGTTCTCTATCAGCTTTTACACACATTCCGGTTTATGGATTTCCAAAAGGTTTTGATTTGCTCTGCACAGAAGAGACATCAGTTGTCGAAATTGCCACATGCTGAAACCAAATGTAACTCGGCCTGGTAGAGCACCAGAATAAACAAAACAATTACTCAGCTTGGGTTCTTGATGTATTTTATTCGATTTTAACAGCAATAATAATCAATGCCCTGTAAAATACAAATGCCCATATTTTAAATAAAAAAATAACAAACATAGCAAAATAGTCTAATTCTAATACATGTGTATATGGCATTTAATAAATCAATTAATCAAATAAACCATATGTAAACTTATAAGATTACAATACATAAGAAAAATAACTATTTTCTGGTATGGTTACCAATATCTGATATTGATGAAGAAAGCAATAAAATAAACCTGTATAATGACCATCGATTCAAGATGATTACAGCAATGTTGTGAATTTTCAGTTATCTGATTTTGACTATTTCGTATAAAAAATATGAAAAATACATTGTAAGACAAAAAACTATGCAGTTAAGCTAGTAACAATAAAGCAAAGCATAAGCAAAATAAAGCAACAAATAAAGAGGCTAAAACAACACAATAAGTTAAGCAAACAAACATACACTTACCTTACCTCACATATCGTGTAAGTGGCACACTGCTATTTACAAATACACTAAACTACATCTTTTCAGTATAACATCAATATCTGACCACCTGCATAACAAAATGGTTAATTGTAACGCTTTGTCATAAATAGATATTGAATAACATATGATACGTATGATAAAATATTATAAGATTTCCTTATTGGAAATCTTATTTACTCCATTTATTTCCATTTAAAATATGTTTACAACATTCATATGACATACGCGATTACTCCCTTCATTCGATCGTATTTAAATACATATTTTATCATTCTACTAATTTTATTATGTATTTATAGGTTTCATTATGAGTGAAGCTTGTATATCGCTTGTTATCAAATCGAGCTATTTAATTACACTCGCTGAAGCTCGTTAATTATTATTTGTAATTAAATATCGAGATTTGATAATAAGCGATATACAAGCATCACGAGTTGTGAAACCTATTTCTCTTATGATAAACCATTCTGTCGTGTTCTCCCAGTTATGTCAGGTTGGGAGAATTTAGTTGTGTTTGTGAATACATTGAAGATTGATTATGTACTTTAAACTTATCCTTATAATGAATGTAAAGTCTAACAATAAATTTCCCCGTATATAAAGTAGAAACTACAAACAACTATAAGTGTTGTAGATGTAGGAACTATGCTGCATTATACGCACTTGTACACAACAATCAATATCAATGACAGGTACATGATTCCTCGCTGGTGACAAGCCTGGGTGAAAGCTCGGTTGAATTGTAATTTACAGTTTTAAACATCTATACAGTAATAAAAAAAATAATTTCTGCTTGATTTGTAATTAAATGTAGGTGTAAATTTCTCTGTCTCTAGATATGTGGTAACTGATTCTGATCTCAATTTCAAAGCGTCAATGATACCAATACACATTACATCATAGCATCAACACAGAACACAGGAAGGAAATAAACTTATTTTTAGCACTAAAATGATATATTCTGCAGAAGTGCGATATCCAGGTAAATCCTGCAATTTGATTGGTTACCTTGACAGGGGATATGAGACCGTATCCCCGTGGTAGCAAAATAACAATTTTTAAACGCTTTTTGTAGAAAAATTATAACACTTCTAGCAGAATATAAAAGTTATTCAGGCTTCACAGGGGATACGGGTTCATATTCCCTGTCTGTGCCCTATATCCCCTTCGCCTGACGGCTCAGAGGATATAAAACACAGACAGGGAATATGAACCCGTATCCCCTGTGAAGATTCCCGAATAACATATAATATTTCACGTGGCCAAAATATATTCAACTGTTTTGGAGAATGAATTAATAGGTGTGTACACACGAAGCTCATTTTTTCATTTCTTCTTCTTGCCAATGGAATAAAAAATAATGCAGACGACATAATGCAATGAGCACGGAATTTAAAAAAACAATTGCCATGACGTTGTTTTGACCTGATGTGTGACCTCTAGAACAACCAATGAAAGTACGACTGAAAAGTTATCTAATCGTATGAAAGGCCAATGAAATGTTAGCATAAATGTTATCACTAAGTGATACGAAAAATTATCTTATCGTGTAAGAAATAGATATTGCTGCCACATCATAAGAGAAATATAGTTTCCACAACAAGAACTAGTTGATTATGAAATTTCTCACATCGAGTTAAATAAATTTTGCAAATGTTTGAAAGCGAGGCTTGCCGAGCTTTTAAATATTTCAAAATTTATTAAACGAGATGCGAGAAATTTCATAATTAACGTGTTTAAGTTGTGGAAACTGTTTCTCTAATGACTGGACGAAAAACACCGAGGATTATATTCCGAAAAAAATTTGGCGGGAAATGTCACGAAACTTTATATACCAACACAATTCAATTTATAAGCATGAAAGGAAATTTATAAAAGTGCAACCGTTAGAAATTATAGAAAAATCCCCAGATCAATCCGAGAGAATTTGTAAGAGCTAGAAGAGAATGTGAACTGTCTTGGATTAAAAAACTTCAGACAGCTTATCCATTAGGATTAAATGATAACATCATGGGTCAGGGAAACATTTCTCAGCGCGCTTCAATTGANGTTAAATAAATTTTGAAATGTTTAAAAACTCGGCAAGCCTCGTTTTCAAACATTTGCAAAATTTATTTAACTCGATGTGAGAAATTTCATAATCAACTTAGTTCTCGTTGTAGAAACTATATTTACACCACAAGATCCCGTTCATTACCATATTTTATGCAGATAGTTAAATTTTAAAATTTTAATTGCGAGGCTTGCCAAGCATTTTAAAATTTTTAAATTTAACTATCGAGAGTGGATAAAATATGGTAATAATCGGGATAAAGCGGTGTAATCTTTTTCTCTAATGATCAATGATAAAGACCGAGAACTGTATTCCGAATAGATTTGGCGGGAAATAGCACGGGGCTTTATTCAACATATGTTGAATAAAGAAAATTTATCCAACGGGTCAAAACCGGTTTAAACTTGACATATCATTAGAGAAATACTGTTTCCATTTAGTTTAATTCACTGCTCCTAGTGAAGGACCATTAATTACAATCTTAAAAATTCATTTCCGTGCAATGTATCATTGAACAGTCTTTCATTTTTTTCTGCTTCATGTCCACTTTCTTGTATTAATAAAAACTTTGATTGCCTATGGTTGTCTCTATATTTGACTTTCCAGTATTTAAATCTACTCATTGGTCACATGCAAAACTGTAAATATAACATCATAATCGAAGAATTGTGTTCTGTAAACTTGACAAAATTAGGCGTGATCGTCTTTTTGTCACGCCATCACAAAGTTGAAATCGTCATTTGCAGTTGGAGTAATTTGGAAAAATCCTATGCAACGTCTTTATTCATTTTTTTTCATTGCTCGTATGTTTTTCACTTTTTACATCGCTAGTGGTCTAGGAGCGTTTTAAGGGCATACGATACAGTTACAGGGGAGATAATAACGTTGTTATGCGGAGTGGTAACGTTTTCCCGATTTTCGTGACGTCGCTCAAAACAAGGTCGTGAATTCGCGGGAAAAGGACAGTATTAGTTTGAAACATAACCTATACCAGTTTATTCATTACGGCGAAAAGCACTATCCAGGATCTTACTTCACGACACAACATCTTAATTAATATAATGTAAAAAAATTAACAGCATACGCTTTATTATTGTATTCACAAATAGGTCTACACCTAAATGAATGTCATATCTGGTTTGGGGGCGTAAAACGTTGAAATGTTCTGAATGATGTGCTGTGTATTTGAACAAGTCGCACAACTGTAGACGACGTGTTGTGAAGGTTTAGTGACTTCAGAAATCACTACTATACAAAGTAAATACACCATAATTGGTTTGATTTACAAGATATCAAACTGGTTAAATAGTTGATAAAATGTCCGGTCTATATATCTTCAGTACCTTCTAGGATAAAATGTATGTTGTTTTCATTATCTCTATTAGGTCCTTTAATTACTATTACTTCATTGTCCTAATTTCCCGTGTTGTAAGACTTGAATAAAAAGACTAAATAATGGAACTAGAGAAACTCCCTCAAGACTCATTCATAGGAGACAAAGCCGTTTCCTATAGCAGACAAAACTACAAATAAACATTAGGATTATTGCTAAATGATAGATTTTTCGACACCAGTAATTAGGAACGCTTCCTCCTCAGCCAACGACATTCTATCGTTAACTGGTACTTACATGTAACTGGCCGAATTATTTAGATTATTTGGACACTAAACCGGACATGATACGTCGTATGTATGGGTCACACGAAGATATACCACACTTTCAAATATGAATTAAGCAATAACAGTACATTATTTTAATATCCGAGGGCGTCAATCGTAGATTTGACGGTCAAAAATGCAGTTTATAGGCGACGCGCAGCGGAGCCTGTAAACGGATATTTTTGACCGTCAAATCAAGATTGACGCCCTCGGATGTCAAAAAGGGAAAAAAATAAAAAATCCGCCAAACGACCTTAAAATCTTTTGTGTTGAACGTCGTCATAACAACACAACGTCAGAGCTTCACTATAAATGCATTTTAACAAGCGGAGGACATTTTTTGGTTTGCTGTACGCTTCAAATCGTAAGTAATCGCGATTAAAATGTGTTTTAACGATAAAAATATGTTTAGTTTTGCTTTATTGACGAGATACAAAGGTTTTGTTGTTTTGGATTTTCAAAATGGCTACCAAATGGCGGCAAAACGCGGAACCTACTCTGTCCGAGGCATGTAGATAGAGTATTTGACGGTGACTTTTGACCAATGAAAGCTACTGTTACATTCAAGTTGCATTAGAATTTATCGTCTTGCACCATGTGAGACCATTACTGGAATCGACAAAAAAAATTGCAACGTGCGACAACCACTAAACAAATATCTGTGACACAAACTTGGGATATTCTACCACCTGATGAACTAATGCAAAAAGAACGAAGAAAATCGGCGGGTTAAAATGACGGACGTTATACCGAGCGAAATACAACGCAACGTCATTTACCGCCAAAACATTATTTTGTGGTAATTTTTTTTACAGTTTTTCTCAAATATCTTAAAAACAAGCACATGGACCCCCTATTTTCTCCTTGGCTTTCAGAAGAAGGTCTCTTAAAGAACCAATTGCCAAATTATGAAGGAAAAATCAATAGTCAATTTTTTTTTATATCTCTATTTCAAGCCAAGAATATAGCTATAATCTAGCAACACCAAATAAGGGATATATCAAATGTTAATTAATATGTTTTATCATATCCCATTTAAAGGCGATAAAATGAGCAATACAGATAAAAAAAAACAGAACTAAAATAGCCCTAGTACTTCGAAAATTACAAACATTAAAAAATTTCCATGAAAAACGCAAATTTTGGGGTTTTACCCCAAAATTAGCGATTTTCAAGGTTAAATATCTCAAAAAGTAAGTCATGAAGGTATGTTTTTCTTTTCATATTTGGAATCCTAATATCAAAATTTACATTATACCGAATTTTAGTGAAAAAATCAATATGGGATATATACTGTATCGTATGCCCTTAAGCATGTCATACTAGAATTTTTAAAATTCCACAATATGTTATGTTTGAAAGAAATTAGATTCCACACCCGTATCGAGTGAGAAACGACATATATACACTATAAAATACTTAATTTTTCAAATAGTAAACGCGAGGCTTGCCGAGCGTTTGATATATTTAAAAATTTAACTATCTCTAGTGTAGAAATGTCGTTTTTCACAAGATACAGTTGTGGATTTTATTTCTCTAATGATTTAAAGGAGATTTTAACACACATACGACCCCTTTTCCGAAATAAATGTGCTCTTTGAGTGTTATGTCATCAGCCATGGTCGCTTTTTTTTCATGACGTCACAATGGTTAAGTCAGAAAACGGCCAATTTCATCCAACTATTTGCCGAGCACAACATTCTCTAAAGAGAGGAGAAATTTAGTTTCCATAACGAGAACTAGTTGATTATGAAATTTCTCACATCGAGTTAAATAAATTTTGCAAATGTTTGAAAGCGAGGCTTGCCGAGTTTTCAAAGATTTGAAAATTTATTTAACGAGATGTGAGAAATTTCATAATAAACGTGTTTAAGTTGTGGAAACTGTTTCCCTAATGTCTGGACGAAAAACACCGAGGATTGTACTCCGAATAAATTTGGCGGGAAATGTCACGAAACTTGCTGTCCTCTCTAGAGAGGAGAAACAATATATCCTTCCGTTTGCTCGTGGATTACGATATTTCTCCATTTTCTATAGTTAAATTTCGGATTTTAACATGCTTGCTAAAGCTCGCATGTTGAAAATCACAAAACTAGTGAAATCTTGTAATCCACTTGATCCGGAAGGATAAACTATATTTTTCCCACTTTTCAGGAAACGTGAAAACAGGACAGAAATAAAAGAAAGCATGTTTTCTCACTTGTTCGTAACCTTTTTACATTTTAATCTTCTTCTCTGAAACTACTGGTGCAAATGCAACAAAATTAATATGAATAAGTCTTTCTAATAAAATTGTTCCTTTAATTTCAATCAGGAACATCGTGGAAATTATCCACCATCACGTTTTCACATGTGATAGTCTTCTCTGAAACTTCTGAAGCCAACTGAATTTAACTTAAAACTTTTTGAAGGTCCTTTATGTTGTCTTGTTAAATTTTTGTTTTGTCTTCGGAAGTAATGTTTGTGGTACTGCATTATTTTAGATAAAGTATCAAATATTTTCGAGTCTTTATGGTCTCAGAGGAGGTGCACCTAAATAAAAGGACCCCCATTCCTTAATAAGTATAGATTTACAGAGCAATTATTCATATACTGTTCATTATCATTATATTTGAACTTTTTTGCATAATATTATTTCTTTATACATTAACAGATCAAGCAAAGGAATTGATTTTTAAGCCAAAACAGAACTGCCAGAGAAGAATTTGTGAATGTGATAAGGCATTGTCTGAGTGTTTACACAAGAGTCCATACAACAAACAGAACTACGGATTAAATAAGAAACAACGATGCTAGATCATAACATTCCGATTAGCAGCGTCCGCGTAGATATTTGACTTCTGTGTTAAAGGACTAACGAAGTGTGGGTAAACAGAATATCAAGATATTTTGATTGGCTCAGAGCGCAAATAAACGATTTTCATTGGCTAAAATTAGGTTTTTCGTTTACAATAAATATGAAGTAACCATACTACCCTCAAATCTCTACTTTCTAAAATGTTGCTGTGATAATGGCTCATAATTAGGTCTTTCTAATTAGCTTGTTGTTTTTGTTTGCTTTAGCAAGCCGATTCAAAACGGTTTACATCGGCGATAAAGTGATAACGGGAATCTTATGCTTGGTTCGATTAAAAGAATACTCTCCCTAAATTGTTGCTTTTTGTCTATTTATATCATCACTACATATGTTTTAGTTCCCTTGTCGCACCTTGTAAAGAAACTGAGAACCGAACTGTCAGTATAAAAACAAATAATCCAAGGACAATGGGAACATCGGAAATAATAATATATTGATCGGCTATGATTTTGATCTGCTACATACATGACTAAATACCGAAGTTACTGTGAATTTAAATTCTGCATATGCACATTTCGACCACTTATGTCTCTTCAGTGCAGATAAAATCTAAACGTTTGGAAGACCATAAACTCAAAAATGTTTTAAAATGACAGAGAATAAAAACCCAATATGATCTAAATGTAAAGCTAAAATCAGCTAAGGACAGAGCTTTGCATGAGGGAGATACTCCTTAGTTTTCAACAAAATTTGCAAAAATTTAGTAATTGTAAGCTAGGTTCCAAATAGAATTGGCTTTCGGGTCAGCACCGTAGCACTGACTACTGGGCTGGTGAATACCAGTGGTAACAAATGACTAAATATCGAAGTTACTGTGAATTTAAATTCTGCATATGCGCATTTCGACAACTTATGTCTCTTCAGTGCAGATAAAATCTAAACGTTTGGAAGACCATAAACTCTAAGATGTTTAAAACTGATAGAGAACAAAAACATGTAAGTACAATCGTTTTACGAGACTTGAAGTTATTTTGCCATTTTTATTTGTTGTCTGATAACAACTATGTGAAAAAAAACCACAGTAATCAAGACAGGGTATAATACTACCCCATTTTTAGTTCGCCTCAACGAAGTGGGACTATCGGAGTACCGCATTTGGGTAATTATCTTGGGAACTATGAAGGGTAGGGCAATTCAAACTTTCTATGCAGGTGCATCTTGGGTAGTCTCACAGCCTCCAGGAAAATTTGGTTTCTTTTACTTATATTTTAAGCGTGATTGCCTTACATTTGATTTTAGGTGAGTTCATATCTCAATTAAGGTACATGGTAGGAGCATCTAACCTTGCATGTGCATGCATCTTTCGCAGTAGGTCAGCATCCAGGCAAAATTAGGCCATGCACTTTGACATGCATTTTTCCGAATGATTGACTTACATTCAAGTTTATGTCCGAGTTCATATCTCAGTACTGTTCCTGGTAGGATCATCTAACTTTGCATGAGCATGCATCTTTGGCGGCAGGTCAGCATCCAGGCAACATAAATTACCTTGGTCTTCATTTTCCGCATGATTGACTTGCATTCAATTTTACGTCCGAGTTCATAAGATTATCTAACCATGCATATAAGCAATGAAGGGAAATGGAGTAAAAGCAAATGAGACAAAACCTCCACAAATACATAGCAAAACAAGCAATGGAACAACGCTTTTATTGTTGTTCTTCATCTTGCAGTCACCATGATGTCTTCAACAATGAACTATGCCATACCCCATAGTAAGTTCAAGACGACCCCTAGCATCGGTATATGCATGTATCTTTGATGATACATCAGCATCGAGTCCAAACTTGGTGAGTTAATTTGACCTGAATTTTCCGGTTGATTGATTTACATTCAGATTTCAGTAAATGCATGCTTCTGGGATGATAAATTAACATACAGACCAAACCGGGTTACTTTGACCTATTTTTTTTTCTTTCGCTTGCTTGATTTGCATTCAGATTTCAGTCACTGTACATAGATGTGTCTTCTTTCCTTGCATGTGCACGCACTGAAGGGTTCATATCTCAGTCAAAGTACATTGTAGGATCATCTGACTCTGTATATGCAAGCATCTCAGATGGAACATCAGTATCCATGCAAAGATGTGTCATTTTGACCTACATTTTCCGCTTGGTCGGCATATTAAATTTAACATCATAGTTCAGTTTTCAAGTGCCGTGTGTAATAGATTGATGCAAACTTGGATATGCATCCATCTCTGATGTCAAGCAGCATCAAGGCAAAGTTATACATGTAATATTGTGACCATATGTTACAACGAGGCGAACTCTGTAGTCGTTGATTACTTATGTATTGTTACTCATTTCGTGCATTTGTTTTTCTGTTTCTCGAAAAATTTATCCCTGCCTGTATATTGGATTTTCCAGTTAAATCACTTGGTACTTAGCATATAGGTAGACCTCAATTTGAAGTTGTAAATGATGACATTTTTGTGGGGATGGATTCAAATTTGTGGAAAAAAATCGTTATGTATAACTTTATCCAAAGATGTGATATGATTGTCAATATCCCGATACCTCTTTCGCATTTTAGCCAATTCCCAGACACTTTAAATGTGACATGTAAAATATTAGCGATGTTTTATCATGATAACTGTTGAAGAATCATAACATATAAATAGTTCAAATTGGTTATTGACCGAATAGAGCCAAGTGCACGTAGGCTTGTTTAACCTAATTTATGACAATTTACGGAAGAATAATAAGTCCATGCACAAGATAATAATAGAAATCAGGTTTTCAGTTCCTTCCAGTCCCCAAGAGGTGCAAAACTACGCAACTTATTTTGACATATGAGTCATTGAGTAACATCTTATGTCAAGAATGGTTTGATTGGGAAGAAATCGGGTTTTGAGAGCTTAAGATTAAAAGGATCTTGCATTAGGTCATATTAAAGATCGGCATATCTTTCAAGAGTGTGAGATTTTGTATTTTTTTCTCGAGTTGAGCGTAGCAACACGCGAGGCAAGACGTTGAGTTCTTGCACGTGTGGAAGCGCCGATCTTTAATTTTGACAAAATGCAAGTACCTATTACTTCCGTCAAGTCTTAAACTTATACAGTGTGAACAAAGTCGTCGGAGTGTATTTTACATTGTGACGTCGGTGATCTATGCCGTTTAGTCATGGTAACGATTGTTGTATCACAAAAATCAACACTTCTGGTTGGTCATCTACCCGTGTAAGATGTGGTCGCGTGTATTGATCTTACATGGGACATCTTCCACTGTAAACCACCATATACGGAAGAAATGGTTCTCTGACTTGAAAAATGTCTTTAGAGAAAGATTGAAATATGGCTCTCGGATGTTTGAAAATCTGTTCTACTGTTGATTACAGTTTCCCGTGTAAGGCAGCCCATGGAAAACAGAAACTGTCTTGAACTTGTATATTTTTGGTTGACTGTTTCACTTTTGTAGACGTCACATTTGTAGGGGGACATCCTTTGGTTTATATATGATCAGGGAATCTTTCCCGAATAGAAAAAATTTCGTCATTTATCTGCACCATTAAACAACTTTCTAAGCTCCTTACCACTTTACTGACCGCAATCAGGGATGGCCTGAAAAGTTACTGTGATAAAGTGTTCTCCACGAGCGGCGTCAATCAGATGTGGATTCTAAAAAAATGAAATCTAAGATCTCCTTAAACAGCTATCCTCTAGCAGTCTTACCCATGTCATAGCATGATTTTCTACTCTTTATACTGCCCTGCCACACAATAAATTGAAAAACAGTAATTTCCTATTTGATACATCAATTTTTCTGCACTCAAAACTGAGAACGCAGATACACTTATTTAGAAGTAGGGAAAGACAAAACATATTTTGTAAAGAACCACACTGAGTCAAACAAGAAGTACACGGAGAATGACGTTATCAAGATGTTAGAATTTTTGATAGATAATATTTTTGTCGAATTTAGAGGTCGCGTTTTTTATCAGACAATCGAGATTCCTATGGGAAATAACTGCGCGCCACTTTTAGCTGATCTCTTTCTTTTCTCGTATGAGGTTTTTACAAGGGCTAACGTAGAAAAAACAAAAACATTTAGCCCAGTCCTTTTATTCCAGCTTCCGTTTCCGTTACATTGACGATGTACTTTCTCTTAATAATCGAAAATAGAAGGAATATTTACTCCAGATCTATCCCAATGACCTTGAAATTAAAGAGACTACTGATACACCTTCTTCAGCTCCGTATTTAGATCTTTAAGTATACATTGACGAAGATGGACTTTTGAAATCTAAGCTATATGACAAACGTGATGTCTTTAACTTCCCGTTTTAACTTTCCCTTTCTGAGCAGCAATATACCTACCTCTCAGACGTATGGAATGTACTTTCACAGTTGATTCGTAACTGTTGAGCATATAGTTTATACAGTGATTTTTTTAATAGAGCAAAAACACTGTCCCAAAAGCTGCTTAACCAGGGATTTGTTCAGCCTTTGTTACTTTCATCCCTTCAGAAACACTATGGCCGTCACCACGTCAACATTGACAAATGTGACGTGTCTGTTTCCCAAATGAAAACGGACAGTATCAGCTAGATTTCACGTTTACACGGATTTGACATAACCGGTTTTGACTCGACCCAGGATTAACTCACTGATAGTGTGACGGGTGCTGCCAGTGGAGCAGGACATGCTTACCCTTCCGGAGCACCTGATGTCTCTCCCAGTTTTCATGAGAGTTCACACTATGAATACCTTAGTCCTTAATGTCCTTAATTTCCATGCATTGTAGCTGTCTTGCGTCTTTGTTTTGTCTTTCTTTTTCTCTGTTGCCTTTTTTGCCATGTCTTTGGACTTCGATTTTTGTGATCATCGTTTTCCTTGTTCCTTAATGGTACCTAAATTAAAACTTGCATTTGAAGAATGTCTTGGTAGTTAGGTAAGTTATTATTTGTCTGAATTGGCAAACTTATGCATAACATTCTGTTAGTTTAGAAAAAAAAACACTTTTTCAGTTGAACATGAGTGACGATGATGCAGGTCCAGACATGTAATTGGTCTTGTTAAGTTCATAGCTAGGTGTTTCAACCCCTATTTTTACATTATTATAATTATTTGCCGTAGTCTATTCCGATTTCTAAATAGTTTAGTATTTGAGTGAATTTTATCATATAGCTATTGTCTACAGAACTGTTAAAGTTCTTAGTCTACATTTTTGCTAATCAAGCTGAGCAATGAAGGGATATGGAGTGAGTGCACATGAGCAAAAGTCTCTACAAACACATAGTCAAACAAAGCAGTGGAGCAACACTTTTACTGTTGTTCTTCATCTTGAATTCACCATGAGCTAATCAAGCTAATCCCAACTTTGAATTTGAACTAAGGATCCTGAAACACCGCTAAATTATAAGATATTAAAAAGGGCAACAAGTATATAAAATTCTAAAAAAAAAGGTGTCAAGTCTTGAGGTTATAAGATGTATGTTGTGACGGGAGTCTATATTTAATTTTAAATTGAACTATAAAAGAAAAATCTGGTCTAAAATTGACTACTACAAATATAAAGTCGAATTACAAAATTTATCACACTCATAAGCTCACCTGGCTAATGCCAGGGTTTAGCTTTTTCCATCACTTTGTGTCCAGCCTCCGTCCGTCCGTCGCGTACCGTCCGGAGTAATTTTTCATTCAAAGATGAAACTCCTGGGTCAATTGGAACCAAACTTTGCTACAATAGTTCTTGACAGGTCCTTTGCAAAAAATGTGTTTTCCAGGTCCGCACTATAACCTAGATACGCCAGCAGGAAACATAGTTTTGACATTCAACCCTATGAGAAATCACGTTCAGAGATCTTCTTCCTGAAACTACTGAGCCAACTGGAACCAAACTTGGCCACAATAGTCATTGGATGATCCCCTGCATGATCCCCTGCATGAAAGGTAATTTCCAGGTTTCCGCTATACCAGCGAGGAACATATTTTTAATATTGGACCCTTTAGGAAAACACATTCTAGATCTTCTGCTCTGAACCTACTGAGGCATTTGGAACCAACCTTGACCACAAAAGTCCTTTGGTGGTCCCTTGCCAAAGAGGAGTTTTTCAGGTCCGTGCTATATCTAAGATAGATGCCAGAGGGAAACAGAACTTTAACATTCGACCCTATGGGAAAACGCATTCAAATATTTTTTCTCTCAAACTACCGAGGCAATTGGAACCAAACTTGGCCACAATAGTCTTTGGGTGACCCCCTTGCAAAAAAGGTGTTTTCTGGTTTGCACTATATCCAAGATGGCTGCCAGCGGGGAGCATGGTTTAAACATTGGACCCTATTGGAAAACACAGTCATATATCTTTTCCTCTGAAAATGCAGAGCTAATTGGAACAAAACTTAGCCACAATAATCCTTTGGTGATCCCTTGCCAAAAA
>MJUU01025119.1:10187-24648 GCA_002080025.1 Modiolus philippinarum
GGGACTTTATCGACTTAATGTGTGCTACAGCTTAGGAACAATTTGTGGGCGCAACTCCTCGGAAACCACTGAACGGATTATGCTGAAATTTAGTTTGAACATTTGCCAGTATATGTACTTGATCATATTATGCTGCCATTTTGATTTGACAAACTTTACTGGAGTTATGGGACTTTATCGACTTAATGCATACTACAACATAGGAAGACTTTGTCGACACATCTCCTCAAAATCCAATGAAGGGATTTTGCTTAGCTGTTTGCCACCTAATGCAGTTGATCATATCTTGCCGCCATTTTTTTTCGCAAAATTTTACTTGAGTTTTGGGACTTTATTGACTTTACTGCGGCGGTGGGGGACATAGCTATGCATAGCAATCTTGTTTGATCAGTCGCCACCAGGTGAGTGATACAAGCCTCTGGTTTACATCAGCTTTGCATTATTACTATGTTATTAGTCCCCTACCGGCTTCGCCGAAGGGGACTTTAGGTTTGCACTCCGTCAGTCCGTCACACTCAGTTTTCCGGACTTTTTTCCTATACTATAAGAGATATTTATCTAATATTTGGTATGTAAGTCTACCACCATTAGTTACAGATCAAGTTCGAGTTTGGTTCTGGTTCATTGATTTTGGACGGAGTTTTGGCTCTTTAACTTAGACAAATTTGGTTTTCCGGACTTTTTTTCTAAACCGTTTCTGATATGAAGCTAATATTTGCTATGTGAGTCTACCACTATGGGTTACAGATAAAGTTTGAGTTTGGTTCCGGTCCAATGATTTTGGACAGAGTTATGGGCCTTTGACTTCAAAAATTTTGGTAAAATAAAGTTTTCCGGACTTTTTTCTAAACCGTTTCAAATATGAAGCTAATATTTGCTATGTCAGTCGCTATGTCAGTCTACCACTATGGGTTACAGATCAAGTTCGAGTTTGGTTCCCGTCCAATGTTTTTGGACGGAGTTATGAGCCTTCGACTTAGAAAATTTTGGTAAAATATAGGTTTTCCGGACTATTTTTCTAAACCGTTTCAGATATGAAGCTCATATTTGCTGTGTGAGTCTACCAATATGGGTTACAGATCAAAAGCGAGTTTGGTTGTGGTCCATTGATTTTGGACAGAGTTATGGGCCTTTTACTTAGAAAATTTTGGTAAAATATAGGTTTTCCAGACTTTTTTTCTAAACCGTTTCAGATATTAAGCTCATATTTGCATTGTTAATCAGGTACTATGGGTTACAGATCAAGTTTGAGTATGGGTTGGGTCCATTGATTTTTGATGAAGTTATGGGCCTTTGGCATGGAAAACTTTTCTTTAACTATTTTTGCTGGTATACTGAATTATTCCACTGGTAGGGGACATCTGTATTGCCTTGCAATACAATCCACACTTGTTTTTTAATGTTACATTGAAATGTTGACAGGTGTAGATCCAATACAAGAAGCTATAGTAGAGTACAACAGAGCTAGACAGGGTAATGCCTTACCACCGGATATATATCTGGGACTAAGATTTGGTGATACAGAGGAGAGACCTACATCTGATGTCACATCAAAGGGCAAGGTAAGATTGTACCACCAGATATATATCTGGGACTAAGATTAGGTGATACAGAGGAGAGACCTATGTCTGGTGTCACAAAAAAAGGCAAGGTAAGATTGTACCACCAGATATATATCTGGGACTAAGATTTGGTGATACAGAGGAGAGACCTACATCTGATGTCACATCAAAGGGCAAGGTAAGATTGTACCACCAGATATATATCAAGGACTAAACTTGTGATACAGAGGAGAGACCTACATCTGATGTTACAACAAAGGGCAAGGTAAGATTGCACCACCAGATATATATCTGGGACTGAGATTTCGTGATACAGAGGAGAGACCTACATCTGATGTCACATCAAAGGGCAAGGTAAGATTGTTGATAGTTATATCCCCTGCAAGCGAATTTAGGGGACTATTTAGAGGTTTCACCCTGTCTGTCTATCTGTGTGTCCACATTTCTTGTAAGCACAACTCCTCTTATACCACTGGAAGGATTTTGATGAAACTTTACACAAGGGAATGACACAATATGGAGATGTGCTTGAAGGAATATAAACCAGGATGGGAAATAAGTTAACTTCTACTTTTCATCAAATCCTCCTGTGCAGATTACCTTATAAGTGCAACTCCTCTTAAACCAAAGAAAGGATTAAGAGAAAGAAAGGACACTGTATGGAAATGTGCATGAAGGAATAATATTATTGTTTGGAACCAGGCAGAGGAGAGAATTTGAATCTGACTTTTCATTATTTCATCTGCACAGATTATCCTGTAAGCTCAACTCCTCTTAAACCACTGAACGAATTCAGACAGAACTAAGGATGTGATTAATACATGCTTGATGCTTCACACTTTGATAAAGTTTGCATAAAAAAAGTGCTGTATTTCCTTTATTGGTAATTCACTATTATGATAAATTAAAATGAACTGAATAGCATGGTAAGAATGTTGATTTTGTAATCATTTATATGCATTAATTCAATGTATGGTGTGAAAGAACAGGACAATTAATATTAAAACATAGCTCTGTGCACTGACTTGACAATTTCTTGATGATCTCCAGTTTTTTGGTATTTAGGTTTTTAGCCACTTTAAATCATAAGGAATTCATACAAATTACTGATACCATGAAATAACTGATTGTAAATAATTTCAGGAAAAACCAAAGGGACGTACATATCTAAATGTAGTAGATCTCGATGCTTCTGCATTATTAAAAGATCTGCATGAGAAACCTGACAAAGAAGAAAAAGTTCAACATGACCTTGGCCTTCAGCCAACTTCATTTACATTGACCTCTGCCAGAGATAGACAGGAAGGACTAGAAGCTATGGAGACAACATTGAGGGAGGCTTTACAACCAAAGGTGGAAAGGCCATTCAAACAAGACGCTCTGACAGTAAGGATGTTTGAGACCAAGGCTAAAGAACATGACAGGTAAAAAAGATATAGACTTTCACCCATTGATATTTAAAAAAAAGACAATTTAAGAGGCTTGATAGAGAAATTTTTCTTAAAATTCTGGGAAGGGAAACAACTATGTAAAAAACAGTAAAATGTTTCAATTAAGTTATTATACTGTGAATTCATTTTTATTCGTGGGGTACCAATTTTCGTGGTTTTCGTGGGTGTCCCCAAACCACGAATTCAAATACTCAACGAAATGTGATTTTCTTGTGCAAGTTTCAAACACAAATGAATGAACATAATGAAGGGCCTGATCAACGAAGGCCATAAACCTTGCACTTGTACATGAGCCCCAAAGTAAGTGATATATCCAACAATAAGTAAATATGCATTCTCTTGAACCTTTAACAGCAGCAAAATAAGTTAAAATGCTTTATTTCCAAGCGTTTCCCAGTTAACATATTAGCGGTAATTGGCTTCCTGTTTTGTTTATCAATTACGCTAAAGTGTTGATTTACAGTTAAGAAGTTTGGACAAGAACCATCTCAATTCAGTTTTTATATTGTATTATTTATTAAACTTTTAAAGTTTTAATTATGTTCTGCTGAAACAGACATGTTTATTTTGCAATCAATACAGGTGTCTATTTATAAATAACGAATGGAGTACGCTTATGTCAGATGGTTAGCTAATTACAAAATATCTACACATTACCATGAATTGTTAATCACAGGTGACACTTTAATTACAGATACAGTTCTGAATTTTGGCGTTTTGACATCAATACTGAAGGTACTGAAGCCATGAATTTTATAATCTTTATTTCATAAAGGATGAGTGGCAATAAGACCCATATTTGGCCCAAAAAAATCAAGTTGTTTAAATAGGGTGATATTTATGGGAAATATTAACTATTACATCTGGCTACAAAGAAAACATATAATAATACGAATTCCTTTCATTTTGACATTATTGTGANCTTGTACATGAGCCCCAAAGTAAGTGATATATCCAACAATAAGTAAATATGCATTCTCTTGAACCTTTAACAGCAGCAAAATAAGTTAAAATGCTTTATTTCCAAGCGTTTCCCAGTTAACATATTAGCGGTAATTGGCTTCCTGTTTTATTTATCAATTACGCTAAAGTGTTGATTTACAGTTAAGAAGTTTGGACAAGAACCATCTCAATTCAGTTTTTATATTATATTATTTATTAAACTTTTAAAGTTTTAATTATGTTCTGCTGAAAAAGACATGTTTATTTTGCAATCAATACAGGTGTCTATTTATAAATAACGAATGGAGTACGCTTATGTCAGATGGTTACCTANATTCTGACTATTTCCAAAAATATAGCTTTTGAGTTAACTGATTATCATGAGAATCAAACTGATATGGAAAAAAGCTTTATCATTTTCATAAAGCCCTATATTTGTTCAATGTTTCAGGAACATAAGACGTCTGTTTGTATAGTTTTAGTTTCATGGTAAATCTTGGGCCAAAAATGGGTCTTACTGCCACTCATCCTTTAAATTAATTTTTTTTCTTGGAACAAGTGGCAATCCACGAATTTACGTACACCACGAAATGTCTTTTTTTCTCTACCCACGAAAATTGGTACCCACGAAATTAAATGAATTCACAGTACTTTATAAGATTCTTCCTTAACAAAAATTAATTTGACAATTCAATTTATCATATGTAAGATTTTTATAAAAGCTGCCAGGGTAACATTCACTAAAATATGGCTGAGAGGGTAACAATTTTTCACTATTACCCTCTGTTTATGGTCCAATGATTTTCAATAATTGATTGAAATCAAAGAAACATTCAGTATAATAAAATAAATAACATATAGCTGGGAGGGTGACAGAGCAGATTGTTACCCCTCGAAAAACATTGTCAACCTCTGCTTCGCATTGGTTGACAAAGTTTTCTCAGTGTAACAATCTGCTCTGTCACCCTCCCAGCTATATGTTATTTATATAACGTTATGATAAAGAAATCAAAGCATCTTGGTGATCAAAAGTTTTTTTGGTTAATATACAATTACAGTCCTCAGAAGAGGTGAATATCCAAGATTGTTAATTGCACTAAGGTTATTTCTGGAGGCTTTTATCTAGTGTGAAATAACCTCATTGCATTTGACAATATACAATTATTGCCTTCATAAAAGGTGAACATCAAAAGTTGTCAACCCGAGTGAAGTTGTTTTCCTGAGGGCTACTCACAAGCGTTGACCACTTTTAATATTCACCACATATGAAGGTGATAAGTTTTATTATAACGAAACTAAAATATGATAGATGTGATATAACTTTTCAAAACTAAGTATGAAAAAAACATTAATATTACCTGTATTTTGTCCACACCCACCTTAATTTGCACTTACAATATTGATTCAGGTTTAGGGCTGTTCCAAAAATAATTGTATGGGGGGGGGATCGGAAGGCACTTTAATTAAAATTTGATGGGTTGTGGGTTATATTGGAGACTTGCACAGAAGAAGTAATGAGACAAACTAATTCAAATTTTATGCATGGTGGGTCCCTTTAAAAAAGTGCCTTCCAACCCCCATACAATTATTTCTGGAACAGCCCTTATTTGAGTGGGCTATATACCTGGCTGCCATTCCTTGACAGCTCTTGATAGTATTAAATCTTCAATTTTAAATTTAAAAGTAAAATATTGAAAAGGTTTGGGCTTATAATAAGCATATTGTTTTTGTCTTGTCTGTCTGTATGTATGTATGTCTGTCTGTGGGTCGGCAACTTTAACCTTGCTCATAACTTTTGAACCAGATGTAATGGGCACTTCATATTTTGTATGTGTATTGATCATGTAAAGCTGAACACTGTTATGCAAATTTCACTAAGGTCAGGTCAAAGGTCAAGTTCACAGGAGTCAAATGTCAAAATCTAGAGTTACTCCATATCCTTCGATAAATATTTGCTATAGCTTGTTAATTACAATTGCTAGAACACGACTGTACCAAAACATGAAGTCAATATAGCAACCCACATGTGAGGCCTTCACAATTACCCAATAATTTTGTGATAGCGTTCAGTTCAGTAACACTGATATTGCAAGTCTCCGTAGATCAAAGGAAATTCATACGATATGTAGATTGTAGAAAGTTCATATTATTAGTGCTTTTGAGTATTTTCTGTATCTTGAAACATCAAGTTCATATATTCATCCTTTACAGTTTTGGTTAAACTAATCCCCCTTTTCTATTTTGCTTTGGTATCATAAACTTTTGCAAATTAATTTAAAATACACTTTTAATATGAATTACACTGATTTACATCTGATTTTATACTGATATGGGATATCATATTAAATTGTATTTTATTTGATGTTTCTGATTAAGTGTTTCAATATTATATTTATGTGCAGTGAAGAATTAAAACAAAGGGTGATTTGTTAAACTGTTAATTCTTTTATTTGGTATAAAATGTGGACAAATTTTTGTCAAAATGAAAATACCTACATCAAATGTTCATATTTTGAACAATAAAAGGTTTGTCATGTTTTTATTATAAATATTTGATTCTTTCATTTTAATTGCTCTGCAGTCTGAAACCATGTATAAAGTATTATTTCATTTTTTTACTTCCCCCAAAAATTTGATGTAGTATAATGGTAAGGCGCTGTCGTCGTCATTGTTGTCGCTGCTGTTGTCTGTAGACACTTTTGTTTATAGTCAAGAACGAAAGTTCAAGATGATCAAGCCTTATAAAATTTTAACACAATGTTCCTTGGCACAAAGGGAAGGCTGGGTTTGGTTTTGTCATTGTGACCCCTCACGTTTTTAAAAAAAGGAGATATATTTATATTAAGGGTATACAACAAAATGTATGTTGCTGTGATGCCTTGGGGAAAGTTTGACAGGAACTAGAGCTAGTATTATACAAAGACTAAGAGATATGAACTCTCAAATACAAGCCATAGACCAAATGTCAGATAACATTAAGTTATATTTATATACAGGGTATCTGTAGCTGTGATGCCTCGGGAAAGTTTGACAGGAATTAGAGCTAGTATTATACAGAGACTAAGAGATATGAACTCTCAAATACAAGCCATAGACCAAATGTCAGATAACATTGAGAGAGGATTCCATGGAACCAGAATGGTAATATTGTTAATTAGATATTAAGGAGGCTGTTATTATAGATTTTCAAAAAAAGACAAGTTTTTAAGGAATGATAGTGGAATTATTCTTTTAATTTATCATCATAAATTCAAATTCAATTATTTTAAAATTCCATGTTTTATAGTCAACAAAAATCTGTAAGTCATTGTTTTCAAGTTTTGCTATTTATAAAGTTATTTATTCATTTCTTTGTAGTTAATAAGTACACTAGAACATTTAGCCGATACAGAAGGTGATCTGCCAACTTTAGATGAAGGCAAGAAGTCAGAGACATTGACACCTAAAGTATCCCAGAAATCTCCAAAAAGAAGTGCAAGGTCAAGTGCAAGGACAGCTGGAACATCTACTGCTAGAAAATCTCCTTCTCCAGTACCAAACAAAAGTGCTAGGTATATATTTGTTATGTTTCTGTTTCCAGTACCAAAAAAAGTGCTAGGTATATATTTGTTAGGTCTAGTACAAAACAAAAGTACTAGGTCTATATTTGTTATGTTTCCTTCTCCAGTACCAAACAAAAGTGACAAGTATTTATTGTCATGTCTCCTTTTCCAGTACTAAACAAAAGTGTTCAGGCCTGCCAACCTTCCTGCCTTCTGGGGGTTTGAGGGAAAACCCCCATGGAGGCTCCAAAAATCAAAAGTTGAAATTCCAAATAAAAGACACTTGAAGACAATTAAACAACTAAGTAAGAGTTGAATGTAATGATGAAATACATTAGAACATTATAAACTACAAAAACATACCATAAGACCCCCTACAGCCAAGTTATAAGGAGTTTCCTTATTTGACACGCAGCAAAACCACCATGACGATTTTCAAAAGTTGGCAGGAATGAGTGCTAGGTATATATTTTTTATGTCTCCTTCTCCGCTACCCAACAAAAGTATTAGGTATATATTTGTAATGTTATGTTTGAGGTTAGTAATGGCTGTATGTAATTTGATATGAATTAAAAAAAAAGGGAAAATCTGTGTTGTGGGGATAGATGCTATTGAAAACATATTATAAGATTTTGTTGTTAGAAACTACTAGTCCAATGAGAACCATACTTTGTCACAATGGTCCTTAGATGGTGCCCTCAAAAGTAAGGTATCCAGCAGGTCTTTACCTCATTCGAGATGGCCTCCAGCAGGGAACATAGTTTAACATTGGTCCCTATTCTCTGAAACCATGAATCCAGTTGGATTCAAGCTTGATCACAACAGTCTTTGAATGGTCCCCTGCAAAATTTATGTCTGGCTGGTCTTCAACCAATCCAAGGTAGCTTCCAGCAGGGAACTTATTTTATCAATGGACCCTATTAGAATGCCCTTCATTTCATGATGTCAGCCATGGTTCAGGTGAGTTATACATGCTCTTGAGAGCCTCTTGTTTTAGGTATATAGACATAAAATACTGGAATTTCCATATAAATGAAAATCCCAAAATTTTGTAGTTAAAATAAATCTTGAATTTGATGTCATTATTACTCACATCAACACTTTCAATAAGTTGATGCATATGTTTGTTGACATGGAAGCATTGAGTCTTGCATGAGTGGTCACATTAAGTTTTGCCTAAGTAAGTAGTCCTATCCACTTGATATTGACATGCAGTTGCATGTTGAGAATTACCTTCCAGTTCCATACTCATTTTGTTTTTTTTGCAGCAGTTACTTCATCCTGTGTCAGCATTTTATTATTGAAAGTATTGTCATCTTGTCATTGAAATTTACTTATGCACTCCATGTATACATGTATTGAATGTTTCATTCATTTTATATAATATTATTAAGAAGATACCACTTATTACTTCAGAATATTTTTTTCACAGTTCTCAGGAAATGGTGCGTATGTCAGGGCTAAGTGGCATCAGTGATATAATAGGAGAGATGGTCCAGAAAGGTGATATTGATTTAGAAGAAGCTGGATTTGAACCAGACGAGGTTCAGTTTTTGGCTGACAAAATAAAATACAGGTGAGAATTGTCAGTTACAGCAAATTTCGATATCCACAAATGCTTTTTTGTGCATTTTACACATACAGTCAAACTTTGATCGCTCCAGTATACAGGAGACCAAGGTAAAAAGTTCTAGCTGGAGGGGTGGTCGAGTATTGAGATCAAACTCTGTTTAAATTTGAACAAAAGGACAACAAAAAAGGGTTCCAGACATCCATGGTGTTTGAGGTATTGCAGTTCTAACCATCAAAGTTCAATGGTATTACTGTGTGTTGGTTTGAAGTAATAAATAAAATCATACTTCGGACATCTGTCATTTCCTGTTGTTTCACACTTCTCTGCTTTGGTTTATTTCTCACTTTCCAGTGGTGTGAAAACAATCAGAAAACTTCTTATAGGTGTAAAAAACAATCGAAAGACTTCTAATTGGTGTTAAAAACAATTTTGAAAACTTCCAATTGGTGTTAAAAATAATCGGAAGACTTCTAATTGGTGTTAAAAACAATTGGAAAACTTCCCATTGATGTTAAAAACAATCAGAAAACATAATACAGGCATGAAATAGTTGTAGAATGATTGTCCTTAGTATAAACACTAAATATTTTACATACTTTATTGAGTATCAGATAAACTTTAAAAAAAGATATCTTATAAACATAACAATATGTCAGTTTCATGATTGCAAACCAACTTTCATTTGAGAAAAAATTTCCTCTTAATCTGAGAGAAAGAAAATAGCTTATGATTAAATTGAAGCAAGCTAATCTTTGCATGTTACATGTATTTCTTATATATGGGAATAAATTGGTTTCTAATTAATCAAATTATTAGTGGAAAGTTATCATGAAAATTCTTTTGTAAGAATTGGTTTCTGTGACATTAGAATGATTACAGATAGATACAGATGATTTTATTTTATTTTGCACGTAAATCAACATTGAATAATTTAACCTTATTTGCTCTGAATTAACAAAATCTCCAATGTAACAAATGATTCTTTTAAAATCATCTTCAAGGAAAAATACCAGTCTCCCTAGTTGCTAAATAATTATACCCCTGCTCCAATGTTTTCTATTTATCTAAAATATTTTGACAATGGAAGCCATCCAAATATTTAAGATATTTTTTATCTTGCTCACGACGAAAGTGCCTGAAAGTGAGACATAGGCCTTCAAAGTATGATGGCGACTGCAGCATAAACTCAAGATATTCTGTAGAACCCTTTGATGTAGGAACATATTGCAATTGGATAGCTAAAGTCTGAATTCAAAGAGATCAAATTTTACACCCCCAGCTGAAGTTCTGAAAGACTGGCTGCAGAGAAAGAAACTTTGTTGATAATTGATTGACAACGTTGTATATGCAGAACAATTCATTGACAACACTGCTTCGAGTAGATTTTACATTTTGATTGGATAGTTTTATTTTTATGTAGCCAATCAAATGTAGATTTCTCACAGTGGTGCTGTCAATCAAGTATCCTACATACATAGTCAATCAATTGACAATGTGTAAAATTGTTTCTCTGTAGGTAGTCTTTGAACATCGGCTTGGGATTTAAAAGTACATCTCTTACAAATGAAAGCTTTGCCACTCGCTTGACTGTTGCAATAATATTTGGTCCATGGGTAACTTACATCAATCCCTATCTGGCAGACACAGAATAATCATTATCCAGTGCCCACATTAAGTCTTTTGTGATGAGATCTGATTCTTAAAAACTACAACTGGTAAGTCAAGGATATATGGTTTATAGCTTGGACTGGGTTTATTACATGACAGTAAGCCATATGGCTTTTGACCTCGACCTCAATTTCATGGCCAAGTAAACATGTTTAAGTTTTTTTGGTTATAGTAAGTACAAGTGTTAAGTTAAGGATAATTGGTATGTAGGTTGCTCTTGTAGTACATGAACCAATTTCATGGTCTAGTGAATGTGATTGAGTTTTTTTGTTTCAATAGACTTTAACCTAGCTCTAGTATCAGGATTTACCAGACCACGTCACAGTATAGAAAATATTACGTCATAAAGCTACACACGTCATGAAGCATTGTTGTTGAAGTACATTCATGGTCACATGGGGCGGACACATTTATGACGTAGGGCGGACAAACAACAGCTGGTGAATCTAAATACCAGAACTCGGATATGGTCTATTAAATCAGTTTCACAATTACTGTATATGATAAGGCAAAAGTATTTGGTATGTACAATGCTCTTGACTTGACCTAAATTTCATGGTCCAGTGCCCAGGTTAATTTTTGTCTCACCCGCGACGAAAGTCGCGGAAAGCGAGACATAGGCGTGCAAAGTATGACGGCAACGACGGCGTGAACTCAAGTTATTATATAGAAGCCTTTGATGTAGGAACTTTATATTTGGTCCATAGGTAGCTTACGGCGAACCCTATATGTCGGACCCAAAATCATGTGACCTTGACCTATATTTCGTGGTCCAGTGACCAGGTTAAGTTTTTTTGCTTAAGTCCATTTCTCAAAAACTACAAGCTAGAAGTCAATGATATTTGGTATATAGTTTGGTCTTGTTTAGTACATGTCAGTCTGCCATATGGCTTTTGACCTTGACCTCAGAGTTACGGTCCAGTGCCCAGGTTAAGTTTTTTTGCTTAAAGGGGAAGTTCAGTCAAAAATCAAAATTTGATATTCTGTTATTTACATGTCAAACATCGATGATACATCGACAAAAAAATTATATCTTTATCTATAAAGTCAAAAAATGAACTTAGAAATGTCAAGAAATTACTACTGGGGGTCCGCCATGTATACATAGGTGGCGACACAATCGATATCACAACATCTAATTACCGCTGTACATGTATACTGCGGAAAAGTGACACGTACAATTATTATAAAAATAACATTGTGTTACCATGCGGAATTTATAATTACACTTTCGAATTACAGTTTCGTTGTACTGGTCAGGTTTTCTGATTTTTCAAAAATCACCTACCTGTATGATAATTTAAAATCAACGAAATATTTTGCTTATTTTTTAGCATCTGAATAGGTGATCGCTTTATTATTTTCGTTCTCATATTAATAAGGACATAATAATACTGAAAATAATCTCGTGATATCTGCTTTTAGTTTTTTTTTCTTTATTTTCACCATTTTTATGAAATTAATCTAGGATTCAAAGGAATTCTTCCCTAAACAAAAAAGAATAACTAAATCGTTCAAGCAGAATAATATTTATAATATTGTATTTCTAAACCATCTCCGTTACCGTAATTTCCGAGAGATGTGAATATGTATATATATTTTTTAATTTGTGTGACTACCTGCATGAGGTGATTGTATATTGTAACAGTCGTAAAACATTCTGTCTGTGTATATTTCACTGTCGTCTCAATATACGCACGTGTCTGGCACTCTCCCCGGGGCAGAGCTGTCGGCTTACACAAATTACAAAATTACGCCTTACTATACATGTATTTTATCAGTTTGGGGTGATCAAATAGGTATGAAAATAAAATATAAAGAATTCCCCACTTATGGTTTTTTATCCGGGTACAATTTCAAAATTCAAATTCAAGATTTCATCTCAGTAACTATACGGAATAAAGATGATATTAAGAAAATATACAAGGAACAAACTGACACATTTTGTTCAACAAAACAAGGCATTTATCCTACTTTCTTGGATCTACTGTCCATTGGAGCTAAAATCTAATCTACATTTAACTAGTCCCAGATTGAAATTGTGTTTATTGATAATAAAGATATATGTATTCGGGTTAATAAATTGACTTTTTTATGCCATTTATGTTAAAAATCCTGTTTCTTGACTATGATTCAGTCTTATCAGAAGCAGAGACTTATAAAACCATTTTATATGTCTCTGTCAGAAGTAAGGGGAACTTGTGTAAGCAAGTCCTAGTGCATACCTTCCATTTTATTATGTTGGTGATATACTAGTGTACTTTATTCCGTAACATACTCGCGGCTTAAATAATGTATTCCGGAAAGATTATTTGTCGTGAAATAAATACATTGTTACACTCTTGCCTTATATAGGTTTGAAACAAGTAAGTTAAAAAATGCTTGATGTATTCTTGATGCATTTGAAAGCGGATAGAACAGAAAATATGATACTACAAGACATGGATGTCGGATCTCAAGCTTACAGCCGAGACTTGAGCGCAAAGGTTTTTAATTACAAAAGCTGATATATTGATCGGAAATCGGCAAAATTTTCGCATTATTTTTCTGTGAAATACATAATTATACAGTATAAATGAATAATAAATTAACGTTGTTAAATTCATATTAGTTTGGTTTTACTTTTCAAAAACACCCTTTTCAGACTATAATGCAAACACAGCACCGTTTTATAATAATAACACCTTTTGCTTCTATAACTTGTAAATATCTTAAAGTCACGTGCGGTAAATTTTATGATTACCTTTAATACGTGTACAGGCGTGTGCCACACCTAGCGAAGATGAGGTAAAGTTTTGGTGAGAATAAACAAACCACAATAAACATCGTTACCAAGTGACTAAGGATTATGTTGTAAATGAAGTGTACTGTACAAAAAGTTCAGCGATTGAAAAAAAAAATTAACTCAAAAAAAATTTTTTTAAAATAAAAAAAAAGACACATGTGTGGCAAATATGTCTCTAATTTTTTTTAAAGATTTCTTGGTCTGTTATTTGTTTACTTATTACTTGTGGTCAGGGACTATACATTACAATGTAATGTATAGTCCCTGTTGTGGTTCACTTTTTTTATTTCTTATAAGACTGAAGAATTTTTCCTTTTCATACACGTTTTGATCCATTATATGATTGTGTACATAGCAGTTAGTGGAAATATGAGGACACGTGCATGCCTAAGTGCATAAGGAGCCTAGCACNAAAAAGTTGGAAATAAACAGAAACAAAAACAAATAATAATACCATATAAGTAAATAGAAATATTTTAATATCTTGTAAAAAATCACCCATTGACAAAAACTTGAAACCTTTAAAAAGGAAATGTTGGTCTAGGTTTCAATTTGTTATTGTTTTCAATTTTTTTTGTTTTGAATTTATTTTTTCTTTTCACATTGTTACATCAAGTTTGAAACATTGCTAAATTTCTTTCAGAATCTATTACATCATATAAAATTGCATGGGAAAAAAACATTAATCCTTTCATGAAAAAGGGGTTCTTTTTCAAAGAGGAGAATACAAGTATTTTGTGAAGATGATGAATACCGTTTTTTTTATTTTAAACTTTAATAATGACAAACTAGATATATTTCAATCTTTGTCATACAAGAGATTAAAAAAGAATAAAACTACTGGTTTTAAAATTAATGATTTTCTGAAAAACTTTGATTTCTTCATTTATTATTTTTTCTATTTTTCATTTTTTTCATTTAAAATAACATGTTCTTAA
>MJUU01025119.1:25183-57664 GCA_002080025.1 Modiolus philippinarum
GAAATTTACATTCTTTTGAAAAGGGGTTAGTTTTTTTAACATTTTCTTTTTACATTGTATTACTAATAGAAACTCGAAATTCGGACATTTAATAGTTTTTTCCCCTAACTTCATGTTCATGTTTTGATCGTAAATTGATAGCGTACATTGTAGTTTATTTTTCCTATATGGTATATGGATATCGAGTACTGACCAATCAAATCATATTATATAAGGTACCGGAAGCCTTGTATAAGGTACCGGAAGAAGTCAATATGGCAGCCCCCTGCTTGTTAAAATTTTGATACAAAAACACAAATTATAGAATAACCACTTAAGATCTGAAAACGGGTCACAGCAACAACGTTTTAAAATAAATGTTTGAATAACATATCAAATTTAATTTTTTGAGTGAACTTTCCCTTTAAGTCCAGGTTAAGTTTTTTTGCTTAAGTCTGTTTCTCAATAACTACAAGATATAGGTCAATTATATTTGGTATATAGCTTGGTCTTGGTTAGTACATGTCAGTCTGCCATATGGCTTTTGACCTTGACCTCAATTTCACAGGCCAGTGACCAGGTTAAGTTTTTTTGCTTAAGTCTGTTTCTCAATAACTACAAGCCGTAGGTCAGTGATATTGGGTATATAGCTTGGTCTTGGTTAGTACTTGTCAGTCTGCCATATGTCTTTTGACCTTGACCTCAATTTTACTGTCCAGTGACAAGGTTAAGTTTTTTTTGCTTAAGTCTGTTTCTCAATAACTACAAGCCGTAGGTCAGTGATATATGGAATATGGTATATAGCTTGATCTTGGTTAGTACATGTCAGTCTGCCATATGACTTTTGAATTTGACCTCAATTTCATGGTCTAGTGAACAAAGTGAAGTGTTTCTGATTAGAATAGTTTCTCAATTACTGTAAGTGGTATGGTAATAATATTTGGCTTGTAGGTTGCTCTTGAGTAGTACATGGCTGTTTTAGCGACAAGCAGGGACAGGCGAGACATCTATTAGGGTCCACTCTTGTTTTGATTAGGTCTGATTCTCAAACACTGCAAGTGGTAAGTCAATGATATTTGATTATAGCTAGTTCTTGGTTAGTTCGTGACAGTCTGCCATGTGATTTTTAGCTCACCTGACTCAAAGGGTCAGTGTGAGCTATTGCCATCACTTGGCGTCTGTCCGTTAACTTTTCAAATTTTCATCTTCTCCTCCAAAACCACTGAAGCCAATTCAACTAAACTTTACAGGAATGATGTATGGAAGATCCTTTCACAAAGACTGTTCATTTGGTTCCCATCTAACAAAAAACATGACAACAAGCATGGAACTTAGGTTTAACATTGGACCATATTGGAAAGATCACATTTTCGTCTTCTCCTCTGAAACGGCTGAAGCAAATTCAACCTAACTTTACAGGAATGATGTACTTAAGGTCCTTATCAAAAAATGCTCATTTCGTTTCGATCTGATAAAAATTATGGCCGCAAGCACAGAACATAGTTTAACATTAAACCGTATTGGAAAATCTCTTCTGAAACCAATAAAGCAAATTCAACCAAAATTACAAGAATGATGTATTTGAGGTCCTCAACAAAGATTTCTCATTTAGCGCCGATCCAAAAAAAAAAAAGATGGCCGCCAGAAAGGAACATAGTTTAACATTGAAAACTATGGGGAAAATCACATTTTTATCATCTCTTTTGAAACCACTGTAGCAAATTCAACCAAACTTTACAGGAATGATGTACTAAAGGTTCTTTACAAAGATTGCTCATTTTGTTCTAATCTGACAGAAAACATGGCAGCCAGCGCAGAACTTAGGTTTAAAATTGGACCCTATGGGAAATCACATTTTCATCTTCTACTCTGAAACCACTGAGACAAATTCAACCAAACTTTACAGGAATGATGTACAAAAGTCCTTAAATAAGATTGCTCATTTCATTCTGATCTGATAAAAACATGGCTGCCACCACGGAACATGGTTTAACATTGGACCCTATGGGAAATCACATTTTCATCTTCTCCAAAACCACTAAAGCAAATTCAATCAAACTTTACAGGAATGATGTACTGAAGGTCCTTATCAAAGATTGTTTGTTTCATTCCTATCATAAAAAACATCGGGCTGCCAGCATGGAACATAGTTTAACATTAGACCCTATGGGAAAATTACATTTTCATCTCCTCTGAAACCTTGAGAAAATTCAACCTAACTTTACAGAAATGATGTACTAAAGGTCCTTAACAAAGATTGCTCATTTCTCTTTGATCCAATAAAAAAGACTGCAGCCAGCACTGAACATACATATAGTTTAACTCCAGCACTGAACATAGTTTAACATTGGGCCCTAAGGGAAATGACATTTTCATTTTTTCCTCTGAAACCACTGAAAGCAAATTCAACCTAACTTTAAAGGAATTATGTACTAGAGGTCCTTAACAAAGATTGCTCATTTCACTTTGATCCAATAAAAAAAAAGATTGCCGCAAGCAGGAACATAGTTTAACATTGGACCCTATGGGAAAGTCACATTTTCATCTTTTACTCTGAACCACTGAAGCAAATTCAACCAATCTTTACAGGAATGATGTACTAAAGGACCTTATCAAAGATTGCTACTTTCATTCCTATCTGATAAAAAACATGGCCACCAGCGCGGCACATAGTTTAACATTGTACCCTATGGGAAAATCACATTTTGATCTTCTCCTCTGAAACCACTAAAGCAAATTCAACCTAACTTTCAAGGAATGATGTACTAAAGGTCCTTAACGAAGATTGCTCATTTCCATTTGATCCAATGAAAAAGATTGCCGTCAGCACAGAACATAGTTTAACATTGGACCCTATGGGAAAATGACATTTTCATCTTCTCCTCTAAAATTGCTGATGCAAATTCAGCCAAACTTTACAGGAATGATGTACTAAAGGACCTCAACAAAGATTGATCATTTTGTTCAGATCCACAGATCCAATAGAAAACATGGCTGCCAGCACAGAACATAGTTTAACTTTAGACCCTATGGGAAGAATCACATTTTCATCTTCTCCTCTGAAACCACTGAAGCAAATTCACCAAACTTTAGAGGAATGGTGTATTAAAGGACCTTAACAAAGATTGCTCATTTTGATGAGATCAGACAAAAAACATGGTCACCAGCAGGAATTTGGGTTTAATATTGGACACAATGGGAAAAATTACATTTTCTGCATCTCCTCTAAAATAGCTGAAGCAAATTCAACCAAACTTAAGAGGAATGAAGTACTAAAGGTCCGTTACAAAGATTGTTCAGATCAGACAAAAAAAAAATGGCTGACAGCATGGAACTGGGGTTTAACATTAGTCCCTATGGGAAAAATCACATTTTCATCATCTCATATGAAACTGCAGAAGCAAATTCAACCAAAGTTAAAAAGAATGATTAAAAAAGAAGGTACTTTACAAAAATTGCTCATTTCATTTCGTTTGACAAAAAACACGGTGTCCAACACAGAACATAGTTTAACATTGGAGCCTATGAGAAAATCATCCTTTTTATCATCTTCTCTGAAACTATTGAAGCGAATTTAACTAAACTGTATTGGAATGATGTATAGAAGGTCCTTTGCAAAGATGACTCATTTCAATAGGATCAGCCAAAAACACAGGTGCCAATAGAGAACATAGCTAAACATTAGAACCCCATTGGTAAAAAACATCATTTTGGTCATGCATGGCATAGAAGCATGTTGTCAGGTGAGCGATACAGGCTCAGTCTCTGAGCCTCTTGTTGTTACATTATGACTAAATTTGCTTTACAATAAAAATATTCTCTGCAGTATTATTATAAAACAAACAAATCAGTAAAATTGAATGGTTAGGTATATTTGTATTTTATAAAAAGCATGATAAGAAAATTCCTGTCATATAAATATATCCCTACTTATGAATTAGCCATTGTTTTAGTGGTCGACGCACAGATAGTCCAATTCAGCAAGACAGATTGAGGAAAAGTCTAGAGAAGTTACAAGAGTATGCCAAAGTTAAGGAAGAATCAAAAGATGATAGAAGTGCTGAAAGGAAAGAAGAATTAAAGCAATGGATGGCAGAAAAAAGAGCAGAAAGAATGGAAGAATATAAAAGACATGTGCAAGAATTACGTGAACATGAGCATAAGCCATTTAAACCTGTCCCAGATACATATAAGGTATAAAAAACAAAAGCCATGAAGAAAGATGGTGACAATTTGCAAGAAACATTACATAATCTTTTCCTTTTACTACAGTGGCTGTCATTCATCTGTCTTTGTCAACAAGTGGACTTCTTAATTTGTTGTTGTGCACATTGCTTTGAGTGAAATTCCCTTTAAGTGAGTCCTTTACATGTTTTCATGCATTGAGCACAACTATCATCACCAAAATACCCCCTTTGAATTCATTTGTTTGCAGTTGGACTTTACAGAATTGTTAACCACAAAGTCTATTTTTGTATATAATCTATAGAGCATGCTCTGTTACAGAACTGATGTATATAATTATTCTTTCTTAGGAACATTTGTTAAGCGGAATAAATATATGCTAACATGCTTTATTCCTAATCAAGTGTTTTAATTAATTATTCAGTTTATTAATCTAATTTGGTGCAAAACCAAAATTCTTTGAGCACATTGCAGGATCAATTTTTCATCTGGCTAAGGAATCACTTCTCTTCTATCTTTCTTCTTAATTTCAGTACATGTATAGCCAAATTTGTAATATCTGAAATGTGATGCAAATGAGTAAAAAATGACAAAATTTTATTGCCTGAAAATCTATATGATATATGTCAATATGTCAATATGCTAATGATAGAATCATGAAGTCCTGTATTCTCTTTCAAAGACTTTAATACAGAAAAGGTTGAAAAAAAAGATTTCTTTGTAAAAGTGTGAGTTATAGACCCTTTTACGATAACTGTGGTCCTGAATTTTTCACATGTGCTCATGTACCTTTGAGTGGACAAAATACAACATCATGATATATGTGATTAATTGTCCTACAACATCATTTTTGCAGGAACTGTTTTTATTTTCCACTCAAACTGTAGGAACACAGTTATCCTGAAAGAAAAGAATTAAAGTATGATTTATCTTTTTTTATCAGGGAACTTTGACAGCAAATGAATTAAAGGATAGAAAATTCCAAACTAAGGTAGACATGACGAGACGTATGCAGGACGCACAGGAATTGATTGTAGAGGCTTTGAGGGATAAGCCTGAACTGCCACCAGAACCTACATACCGGGAAAGAAGTCCAAAGCGTAAACCTAGCTCTCGTGATACCAGCCCTGTGAAAACTAAGAAATGGTCCCCTGAAAGAAGAGAAATTAGTCCAAAGTCATTTGTATCAGGAAGAAGAGTAACTAGCCCTGGACCAAAACCATTTGAACAATATAAATCAACAGTTACTGTGTCACCAAAAGTTACCAGAAAAGAGTATCCATCTGATTATTTTATAGATGACAGAGAAATAAGACAAATATCTCCTAGTAGGGAGAGACAAGTAAGATCTAAACCAATTCTTGTACAGCCAGCTCCAGAACCAGTCGTTCCTAGACTTCGTCTTATTGATTCTGATGAGTTTATGAGAAGAAGTCATGAAACAACAGGTATACTATTATAATACAGGTTTTAAGTATTTTACATATCTTTTAGTCTATGATAGAAGGATTGACCAAGTAAAATGCAATATTATTAATCTTATCTGTCTTCATGGAAATTTCAGTGCAAACATTAGATTGACATTAAAGAATTCATAACAGATTTCAGTGCTATAAAAACTAGTCAAGCAGCATGTGATTTTAGCACACCTGGCTCAGTCCAGATCTAACAGAGTGAGCTTTGGCCATCACCTTTCATCCTTTGTCCAGTATCCATCATAGATATTTCATTCAGAGATCTTACTATCTGAAGCCTCTCAAACCAGTTGAAATCAAACTTAGTCACAATATATATCAATAGAAGAATATTTAATGTAATATAATTAACCCGACTATAACTCTTGTGCACTCAATACATTTGTTTAGAAAATGTAATATGTTTAAGAAATAATTCATGGCAGGTATATGGGTATTGGAAATTTAACAATGGGCTGGGCCTTTATATTCGAATTTAACTCAGAGCGTTAGCGAAGGGTTAAATTTACAGATACAAAGGCCAAGCCCGTGGTTAAATGACAATAACCATATACCTGCCATGAATTATTTTTATTCTAATATGACAGAAAATGGAATTTTCCATTCTGAAGCGACCTAAGAGAAGGCGGATTTCTCGCCTCCATTGCTGTCTGTGTCTATGACGTCACAGTACACAATCTGACGTTTTCAAACAAATGCAAGTTCAAAATTCAAATCAAAAGCAAAACAATACACGTTCACACGTCTAAAATGCATGATTTAGTTAAAAACTGTTCTTAACTTTTATTTCCTACCTAAAATAAGACAAACAAAATTAAAAACAAAGTTGTTTTTCATGCTGTTTATTCATATTCCGATACCACTTGCACATGTGCGAAATATATGGTTAACGAGTATTATACTGGTTGACGATTTACAAGAGCAATATTAGAATGTGCATTATTTCTCAATCCAAACACTGCGGTAATTGATATGTTTGAATGAATATGCAAGAAACATGTTTACACAAGAAATTCAAAACATTTGCAACATTTCTGTTGGGAGCTGACATGTCCATGAACATAATCTTCAGCCTTGGTAGAAAGATAGAATCTGATACAGAGATGGGTTGAATTAATTAGGTTACTTGTAACCATGTGAGGTTTTAGTGTCAAGATTTTCAATAACTATTAGAGATAGGCCAGTGATATTTGATATGTAGATTGATCTGTAGTAGTACATGACTATCTGTCATAAAGCTTTTGACCTTGAACTCAATTTCACAGTCAAGTGTTCATTTTCAGTTTTGTGATTAGATCTGTTGTAAGTGGTATTATAATGATATTTAGTATAGCTGTTTCTCCGGGTCTCCCTTTGCTCTTTCCACCCCCTCATACAGGCTCATAGAATTAATAAATATAATATAATTAGCTGCTGTATTTGAATTGACAAATTATTGTTTGGGTTTTCATTGATATTATATTTCATAAACTACATGGAAGATGAAAAGATTTTTCATACTGTATTAAATTTCTTTTTTTAGAAATTTTGACAGATATCCTGTTAACTCCTTGCTGATAGAATTTCTTAAAAACTTTATATATTACTCTGTTAACTGCAAAGATATCTTGAAATTTTGAGTACTAGGTATATTAAATACAAGATGCCATAATGTGTTATTTAAGTTTGATTTTTTATCTACTGTAGGGGATTACTCTGCATATGCCAAAGCTGTTGCTCAGATGGAAGTTACACAGAGTCAAGATATAGAGTCAGAAAGGCCAAAGGTTAGACCAGTGTCACCTTCTCCACAGCCTGCTGCCAAACCATATAAACCAAAATCCTTTACAGAGATGGTCAAACTACAGGATCCATCAAAGCTGAGGAAGAGGTTACCTACCAAAATACCAATGCCTTATGTACAGAGATTAGCTAGTATGAGACCAGAGGGAGAAACACCAAGAGATTTGAGTCCAGAGGAAAAAGGAGAAAGAATTTATGGTAATTATTTGTATTCACCTAAAACACTTATCATTCATTTATGAATATTAACCTATTTTTAAAGTCTTTTAATTATATATTTTTAATAGCCGAGTTTTTGTTTTAAATTCATTATTCTATCCCTTCATTTCTTTTATTAATGTAATATGTTTTAGCAAGTTTTATTGACTATAAAGTTTTACTCTCAGTCAGTGCACGTAATTATTTGCCATCCCTATGTTTCCCTTTATATTTGATATAAAACCATCTTCTTCTAAAAGTTATTGAGACTATTTCTGAATCAATTTTGATTAAAAAAAAATCAATAGGTAGAGAATTATGTACATTTTATTGTTTATTTTGGCATAATTCTCATTTGCCGTTTCATAGAATCTAAAGTTTAAAGTAATTTTGACATCATGCTTTTTACTATATATTAAGGGAATTGTTGACATCAAACTGAACTCTGTATTTAATTCATTCATACTTTTACAGTATGACACATCCATATTATCAATAAAATTATGTATAAATCTCTGTTTACTATTGAATGTTTTGAGAAGTTTGAGATTTATTTTTGAAAAAAGGTGGTTTCTTAAGAAATATACAGGATAAACAATAAAACTATGTTGAAATCTCTGTTTACTATTGAATGTTTTGAGAAATTTGAGATTTTTTTAAAAAAGGTGGTTTTATATGAAATATACAGAGAAAATATCAGGATGAGAAATGATTACATCCACTGGCTGTAATTGTTAACTGGTTTACTGTTTCACAGTTCAGAAAAATTGGATAGTAAAATTCATATCATTACCAATTTGATAGGTTTATTAGTATAATGCTAATGAAAAGATGAAGATTGGTAGTACAATACAGATAAAAAGATAAAAATTAATAAGAAAAAATATTGTAAATATTTGAAATATGAGTAGAAATAGGCCATCAATCAATTTGTCAATTTATTCAGGTTCCAACAGAGCTCCAAGCAAGAGATCTTTAATGCAGCCATCTCCACGTACAGTAAAAACATACGCAGAGAGGTTACAGGAAATGAAATCTAAGAAGACATTTTCTACCCCAATTGTTTCTAGATCTCACATTCCAGGATCAGTTAGAACAGGTGAGATATCACACTCTACCCCAATTGTACCTAGATCTCACATTCCAGGATCAGTTAGAACAGGTGAGATATCACACTCTACCCCAATTGTACCTAGATCTCACATTACAGGATCAGTTAGAACAGGTGAGATATCACATTCTCTATCCCCATTGTACCTAGATCTCACATTACAGGATCAGTTAGAACAGGTGAGATATCACATTCTCTATCCCCATTGTACCTAGATCTCAGATTACAAGATCAGTTAGAACAGGTAGAATATTCTCCCAATGAAAGTTCAAATATCATAACAAAACACAAGTTTTTCTTCTTTGACATATAGGAGAACTATTTGTCATCAAATGATGTTTATGTTGTTGTCAATACTTTCTGTGATACATCACTTGTACTGTAGGCACTGAAGGACATTTCCGAAAAATGGTGGATGTTTCAGAAAATAGTTTTAGTTTGCCTCAACGAAGTTGAGGGGGACTATTGGTGTACCCCTGGCATCCTCGTCCGCGTCTGCGTCCGTGTCTACGTCTACGTCCGCATTTGGGCATATATCTCTGCAACTATGAAGGGTAGGGTCATCAAACTTTGTGTGCAGATGCATCTTGGGGTATCTCACAGCCTCTAAGAAAATTAGGTCTCTTTGACCTATATTTTCCGCTTAACTGGCTTTCATTTAATTTTAGGTCCGAGTTGATATCTCAGTAACTGTACATGGTAGGATCATCTAACCTTGCATGTGCATGCATCTTTGGGGGTAGGTCAGCATCCAGGCAAAATTAGGTCACTTTGACCTATATTTTCCGCATGATCAACTTACATTCAAGTTTACATCGAGTTCAGATCTAAGGAACTGTACATGGTAGGATCATCTAACCTTGCATGTGCATGCATCTTTGGCGGTAGGTCAGCATCCAGGCAAAATTAGGTCACTTTGACTTTTATTTTCAGCATGAACGACTTACATTCAAGTTTACGTCCGAGTTTAGATCTAAGCAACTGTACATGGTAGGATCATCTAACCTTGCATGTGCATGCATCTTTGGCAGTAGGTCAGCATCCAGGCAAAATTAGGTCACTTTTCCGTTTATGTCGGAATTCAGGTCTCCATAACTGTACATGGTAAGATCATTTAGCCTTTGTATAAGGGATGGTAAATGAGCACCCTGGCCAAATTGGGTTTCTGTGTCCATGTGCCATAACTAGGCGAACTTTGTAATCGTTGATTACCTATGTTTTCCCTTTTCTGAAAATTGTTGTTCCCTCTACAGAAAATATAAATTGGGACTTTTCCAAAAAATTATTACACGCACCTCTTCCATAGTTTACCACAGGGTTATGAAGGTCGGATTCTGAACAAATGGGGTTAATAACAAAATTACCAAGAGCCAGAGTCCAAGAGACAAAAAGACAAAGCAAGTTGAAACCAGAAAAATTATGTATGCTATGTTCATAAGAGAAATATGGTGGAATCAGGAAGAGCTATCTGCACTGCAAAGGATGATAACTTAATCTTCATGCAAGTTTCTTGTCCTGTGCATCTGCTTATATCTCTACTACAAAACTGTATTCCACTACATGACAGCAAGCAAAGGATGGCATGGTCAGTTACTTAAATTAGAAAAGAGAACAGGAAACATCTACAATGAATTTAAAGCACATTCCACAATTCACACAGTTCAGGAACTCGGGACAGTTGGACTTACAGACACTAGCAAAAGCGAGCTATAAACCAGTTGCAGGGGCCCAAACCTTCCTTTTTATGCCCCTGCTACTAAAAGTAGGGGGCATATTGTTGTACCATTCATTCCATTCATCTGTTCGTTTGTTTCTTAGTCCGAATAAAAAACACAACTTTTGACGTTTTCAGGCACTTTGCAAGCAAATTCCAACTATTTCAAATTAAACTATCTTACAAAAAGTACATGTACACACACATATTTTTTGGAATATTCAAAATGGCCATGGTTGCCATGGAAACTGAAAAAAAGGGTAGGATAATTAAAGTGCCTCAAATTTGAGGAAACTTTACAGGAACTTTGTCTAGCATCCATAGAAATGAGTTTAGGTCTCAGAATTTTCAAAATGGCTGCCATTGCCATGGAAACTGGAAAAAGGCAGGAAAATTGAAAAAGCCTCAAATTGGATGAAATTTTACAGGAAGGTTGCCTAGCACCATTAGAAATGATTTTGGTTCTCAGAATCTTCAAAATGGCTGCCATTGCCATGGAAACTGGATAAAGGCGGGAAAATTCAGTGTCTCAAATTGGCTGAAAATTTACAGGAAGGTTGCCTTAAACCCATAGAAATGATTTTTTGGGCTCAGAATTTAACATGTATATTTGTTTTTTGTCTGTGTAACAAACCTACAAATAAAACCAAACATAGGTAGGTTTCCAACCACAAGACCACTATATTGAACAAGAAAGGAACAAGGCATTATTTTGAAAGTCTACCTGTGAAATAAATTTTTGGAAAAGGGATGTCAAGTTTTTCAGAAATGTTTATTTGAGAATTTATTTTTTTTTTCGGAAATGTCCTGCGCCCACTGTGAGAGTGTATCATTTTGTATATATCCTTTATGGGAGTCACAAATCTTTTTAATTTAACAAACTCATACATAATTTAGTAAATCAGTGCATAAAGCCCTAATAGAAAGGTTGTTTTCAAAGATTTAAGTAGACTTGGTACAAGCACCTATTGTTGTATATTTATTATTATTTATTTTGCTATAAAAGTGTGCAGTATACTATCCACTCTTGTTTACTATCAAACGGTGTAAAAAGAAAAATAATACAGTCACAACATATAAAAATTCCTGACAAGTCAGTACTATTTGAACTAAATGCAAATTCTATAGACCTAGAAATGTCACATGAATAAAACAATTCATTCTTAAAAGTAAAGGTTATCCCACAACAGTTAGTACATAATGATTGTCTCCCTTTTTATATGTAAACTAAACCCCAACATGGTATTTTCTGTTTTAAAAATTGACTACAAGACTAGAATTTTCAAAGAAAATTAACAATACTAATGTGGACTAAAAGCCTGTGAATGAACTAGCAACAGCAACAGGTTGTTTTCATTTCAGTGATTAAAAAATTATGGTGTCTATCTAGCCTAAGTTACAAGACTTCTGTGAAGGAGTAATAACAAATCTTCAGACTGTTTTAATTTAGGCTTGTCAAAAAATCAACCAAGAATAAGGCCTCTAACAATGCACAGACAGTGAAACACAAAACTCACACATTGAACTATACTTTCATTTTGTCCATTCAGCACATGTTGCGCATGCGTCCATCCAGAAATTTGTTTACATGCCGCTCAAGCAACCAAAATGCTCTCGTGTTTATGTAAAATTGTTTCACTGTTAGAACGCTTTATCTATTTTGATTGCAGGATATCAATTATATTAGCAAAGATGCACTTTATTTAATCCGTTGAAGATTCCGTCCAATGACAGACCATTCTTCCGAAATCACCAGAAGTTTACCGATGATAAATTGAGTTTGAAATCGTTTTTCTTGAATGATTCTTTTAAATGATCTCAAAATTCTTTCAAAACTGTGTGAATTACTTTATTTTCTTACTAACTCATTGTTTAAATTCAAAAATATGATTCTGGTCCATTTGGTTTTTCAAATTGAGGCACCTGTTTTTCTTCATAGTGCATTTCAACTGACAGGGTCATCACTTTAGAAAGCGTTGCAATGCAACCTTTCTAAAAAAAAGTACTGGTAAATGCTTCAATACTCCCCATTTTTATGTGTTTTGCATGTAAAGTCAAGTAGTAGTACACTTGTAATAAGTATCTCATAATGCATAATAACAAATCATCAAAATATTTATGCATGGGAGATAATCTATAAATATTTTTTTGATGACATCACTTTGATAACTTTTATTTTGTGAAATAAAATTGAAAAAGTGAATTCAGTGACCTCTTTCTGCTAACAATATTCCAAGCTCTATCTGTTGCAGTTTGGTTTTCTTTTAATAAATGAATAATGATGTTGATCTTTTTAAGGTCTGTGGAGTTTGTTTTTTATTAGCTCACCTGGCCCGAAGGGTCAGTGTGAGCTATTGCCATCACTTGGCATCCGTCGTCCGTCCGTCCCTCTGTCCGTCCGTCGTCGGTTGTCCGTCCGTCGTTGTCCGTCCGTTAAACTTTTCACATATTCATATTCTCCTCTGAAACCACTGAAGCAAATTCAACCAAACTTTACAGGAATGATGTATGGAAGGTCCTTTACAAAGATTGCTCATTTCGTTCGGATCCGATGAAAAACATGGCCGCCAGCGCGGAACTTAGGTTTAACATTGGACCCTATGGGAAAAATCACATTTTCATCTTCTGCTCTGAAAAGGCCAAAGCAAATTGAACCAAACTTTACAGGGATGATGTACTTAAGGTCCTTAACAAAGATAGCTCATTTCATTCCGATTGAATGAAAAACATGTGGCCAGCACGGAACATGGTTTGACATGGGACCCTATGGGAAAATCACATTTTCATCTACTCCTCTGAAACCACTGAAGCAAATTCAACAAAACTTTACAGGAATGATGTATGGAAGGTCCTTTACAAAGATGGCTCCTTTCGTTCCGATCAGATAAAAAACATGGCCTGCCGCCAGCGCGGAACTTAGGTTTAACATTGGACCCTATGGGAAAAATCAAATTTTCATCTTCTGCTCTGAAATGACGGAAGCCAATTGAACCAAACTTTACAGGGATGATGTACTAAAGGTCCTTAACAAGCATTGCTCATTTCGTTCTGATTCAATGAAAAACATGGTGGCCAGCACGGAACATGGTTTAACATAGGACCCCATGGGAAAATCACATTTTCATCTACTCCTCTGAAAGAACAGAAGCAAATTCAATCAAACTTTACAGGAATGATGTATGGGAGGTCCTTTACAAAGATTGCTCATTTCCTTCCAATCCGATAAAAAACATGGCCGCCAGCGCGGAACTTAAGTTTTACATTGGACCCTATTGAAAAAATCATATTTTCATCTTCTGCTCTGAAACGGCTGAAGCCAATTGAACCAAACTTTAGAGGAGTGATGTACTTAAGGTCCTTAACAAAGATGGCTCATTTCGTACCGATCCGACGAAAAACATGGCCACTAGCACGGAACATGATTTAACATAGGACCCTATGGGAAAATCACATTTTCATCTACTCCTCTGAAACCACTGAGGAAAATTTAACCAAACTTTACAGGAATGATGTATGGAAGGTCCTTTACAAAGGTTGCTCATTTTTAGCTCACCTGGCTAATGCCAGGGTGAGCTTTTGCCATCACTTTGCGTCCATTGTCCCTCTGTCCGTCCGTCGTAAACTTTTCATTCAAAGATCTTCTCCTCTGAAACTACTGGGCCAATTGGAACCAAACTTGGCCACAATAGTCCTTGGGTGGTCCTCTACAAAAAAGTGTTTTTCAGGTCCATACAATATCCAAGATGGCCGCCAGCGGGAAACATAGTTTTAACATTGGACCCTATGGGAAAACACATTCAAAGATCTTCTTCTCTGAAACTACTAAGCCAATTGGCACCAAACTTGGCCACAATAGTCCTTTGTTGGTCCCTTACAAAAATGGTGTTTTTCAGGTCTGCACGATATCCAAGATGGCCATCAGCGGGACACATAGTTTTTAACATTGGACCCTATGGGAAATCACAATCAAAGATCTTCTTCTCAGAAACTACTGAGCCAATTGGCACCAAACTTGGCCACAATAGTCCTTTGGTGGTCCCTTACAAAAATGGTGTTTTTTAGGTCTGTGCGATATCCAAGATGGCCACCAGCGGGAAACATAGTTTTAACATTGGACCCTATGGTAAAACACATTCAAAGATCTTCTTCTCTGAAACTACCAAGCCAATTGGCACCAAACTTAGCCACAATAGTCCTTTGGTGGTCCCTTACAAAAAATGTGTTTTTCAGATCCGCGCTATATCCAAGATGGTTGACAGTGGGAAACATAGTTTTAACATTGGACTGTATGGGAAAACACATTCAAAGATCTTCTTCTCTGAAACTATCAAGCCAATTCGCACTAAACTTGGCCACAGTAGTCCTTTGGTGGTCCCTTACAAAAAAGGTGTTTATCAGGTCTGTCTTATATCCAAGATGGCCGCCAGCGGGAAACATAGTTTTAACATTGGACGGTATGGGAAAACACATTCAAAGATCTTCTTCTCAGAAACTACTGAGCCAATTGGCACCAAACTTGGCCTCAATAGACCTTTGATGGTCCCTTACAAAAAAGTGTTTTTCAGGTCCGGGCGATATATCCAAGATGGCCGTCAGCAGGAAACATAGTTTTAACATTGGACCCTATGGGAAAACACATGCAAAGATCTTCTGCTCAGAAACTACTGAGCCAATTGGCACCAAACTTGGCCACAATAGGCCTTTGGTGGTCCCTTACAAAAATGGTGTTTTTTAGGTCCATGCGATATCCAAGATGGCCGCCAGCGGGAAACATAGTTTTAACATTGGACTCTAAGGTAAAACACATTCAAAGATCTTCTTCTCTGAAACTACTGAGCCAATTGGCACCAAACTTAGCCACAATAGTCCTTTGGTGGTCCCTTACAAAAAATGTGTTTTTCAGATCCTTGCTATATCCAAGATGGTCGCCAACAGGAAACATAGTTTTAACATTGGACTGTATGGGAAAACACATTCAAAGATCTACTTCTCTGAAACTATTAAGCCAATTGGCACCAAACTTGGCCACAGTAGTCCTTTGGTGGTCCCTTACATAAAAGGTGTTTTCAGGTCCGGCTTATATCCAAGATGGCCGCCAGCTGGAATAATAGTTTTAACATTGGACCCTATGGAATATACATTCAAAGGTCCTCTTCTCAGAACTTACTAGTCCAATTTGAACCAAACTAAGCCACATTGGTCCCACAATGGTGCTTAGGTGGTCCCATCCAAAAAATATATCTAGCAGGTCCGTACTTCATCCAAGATGGCCACCATCTGGAACATAGTTTTACATTGGCCTTATTGATTTTAAGGGGAACCCTTTGCCCAAATTTTTGAATTTTTATTTGAATTGTGGTCTGAATGTTTTAATTTCAGCAATATGTATTACCTTGATTATAAGGGGAACCCCTGCCCAAATTTTTTTTGAATGGTGTTCTGTTATGGGTTGTAATGGATGGTGGATCTTTCAGTTGCCATGGAAACCAAACAAGAATACTGTAATTTAAGGAAAAAAAGTATTCTGCTAAATTTTATGTTTTTTTTTTACTGTTGGAAATGCCTCTTATCTATGTCGGCCATGGTCCAGGTGAGCGATACAGGCTCTTGAGAGCCTCTTGTTTTTCAATCGATAAAAAACATGGCCGCCAGCGCGGAACTTAGGTTTATCATTGGACCCTATGGGAAAAATGATAATTTCATCAATTTAACCAAACTTTACAGGAATGATGACCTTAAGGTCCTTAACAAAGATTGCTCATTTCATTCTGATCTGACGAAAATCATGGCGACCAGCAAGGAACATGGTTTAACATATGACCCCATGAGAAAATCACATTTTCATCTTTTTCTCTCAAATAACTGAAGTAAATTCAACCAAACTTTACAGGAATGATGAATGGAAGGTCTTTTACAAGGATTGTTCATTTCTTTCTGATCCAATAAAGAACATGGCCGCCAGTGTGGAACTTAGGTTTAACATTGGACCCTATGGAAAAAATCACATTTTCAACTTTTCCTTTGAAACTGCAGAAGCAAATTCAACCTAACTTTACAGGAATGATGACTGAAGGTACTTTACAAAAATTGCACATTTCATTTCAATCCGACAAAAAACATTGCCTCAAGTGCAGAACATAGTTTAACATTGGAGCCCAGTATGAGAAAACCATCCTTTTCATCATCTTCTCTCAAAACAATCAAAGCAAATTATACTAAATGTATAGAAGGTTGTTTGCAAAAATTACTTATTTCAATAGGATCAGACAAAACACACGGGTGCTAATTGAGAACTTACCTAAACACCCTACCCCATTGGTAAAAAACATGATCATTTTTGGTCATGCATGGCATAGAAGCGTTTTGTCAGGTGAGCGATACAGGCTCAGTCTCTGAGCCTCTAGTTTGAATACTAGTATACCATTACAATAAAAGATTAAACTATACCAATATCTAAAATTTCTGTCTGACACAAATTTAAACCTTCATACTGTGTCGAGTCAAAGAGCACTTTTCAGGCATATTTTTCAGTGAGATAACTTTTGATGGTTTTAACGATATGTATCATGTTTTAGCTGTAATTTTTATTTACAGTCCAATCATCATCTACAGTCCAGAGAAAGAGGATAGGACCACCACATAAACCAATGACATATGTAGAACAATTACAGAAACTTAACCAAGGTGCTCCAAAATCAAAAGGTAAAGGTTTTGGTAAGTTTAACTCCATCATGAACAGATTTAACTCCAAAATCAAAAGGTAAAGGTTTTGGTAAGTTTAACTCCATCATGAAAAGATTTAACTCCAAAATCAAAAGGTAAAGGTATTATCAAGTTAAACTCCAATATTAGAAGACCACTTCAGTTGTGTAATCTTAGAGAATTCTGAGACAACAAGTCTTTTCTCTTGATCATTAACTAATCTGTTAAAGAGAAAATATCAATGTTAAGGTATTTGGTTTGACTAAACATCACTGAGCCTGTTATCTCACCATATCATAGGATTTAATATTACATCTTGAAAGGTTTTTAGGTTTTCCGTTAGTTTTATGAAGTATAAATAGAAATAAATTAGACAAAACATTTATGGAAGCTTTAACAAACTGTATCGTTCATAAATTGCTGTGAAAGTGCTAATGGCTCACGAAAACAACGAAATAAAGATCCCAACAAAATGCATTTTCCCCTTTAGTTTTCGAAACCACGAATTTAAGTACCCATGAAATAGTGATATTTATGAAAACCACGAAAATTGATGTCCACAAATAAAAGTACTTCTACAGTATCATTATTCAGTAAGTAACTGTCTGATGATTGCCATACGGAAAATGCAGGTCGGATATAACCCCATCTGGTATCTGCTATAACAATATTTTGTCTGATTAAACCTGTTGCAAACCAGAAACCTTAAAATTTGTCTACAAGGACAAGGAATAAAATATGAAAAATCCAGATGCAGTCTGAATATATCTGCAGACGATATCCATCTGCTGACTGATTCTTGTCATCAATGGCTACAACATACTTTTGGGATACCAGTTTTGAATAGTCTGATGGTTTTCAATAAATAGCACACTTACTCTATCGTCCTGCCTATGTTCAATGTAACATGAAAAGATTCTATATACTGAGGACCAAAACATTTAGTCTTTTTAGAAGAAAGGCTAGAATGCAGAAATTAATTCACACAAAGAAGTTAACCAACATACAGAATTTTTTCCAGTGTACTGNATGTTCAGTTTGTCCCTCTGTCGAACAACATGGCCGCCATTGCTAAAAATAGAACATAGGGGTAAATTGCAGTTTTTGGCTAATAACTCGAAAACCGTTACAGATATCAGAAATCTGACATGAAGTAAAAATGATCAGCATGATGAGATCTATCCACTGTGCAATTTTGAAGAAAATCTGAAAACTTATCTCGGAGTTATAGCCCTTTTTAGCTCACCTGGCTAATGCCAGGGTAAGCTTTTGCCATAACTTTGCATCCGTCCGGCGTAAACTTTTCATTCAAAGATCTTCTCCTCTGAAACTACTGGGCCAATTGGAACCCAAACTTGGCCACAATAGTCCTTGGGTGGTCCCCTACAAAAAACATGTTTTTCAGGTCTGTGCGATATCCAAGAAGGCCGCCAGCGGGAAACATAGTTTTAACATTGGACGGTAAGGGAAAACACATTCAAAGATCTTCTTCTCTGAAACTACTGAGCCAATTGGCACCAAACTTGGCAACAATAGTCCTTTGGTGGTCCCTTACAAAAAAGGGTGTTTTTCAGGTCTGCGCGATATCCAAGATGGCCGCCAGCGGGAAACATAGTTTTAACATTGGAACCTATTGGAAATCACATTCAAAGATCTTCTTCTCTGAACTTACTAAGCCGATTGGCACAAAACTTGGCCTCAATAGTCCTTTGGTGGTCCCTTACAAAAAAGGTGTTTTTCAGGTCAGCGCGATATCCAAGATGGCCGCCAGCGGGAAACATAGTTTTAACATTGGACCCTATGCGAAAACACATTCAAGGATCTTCTTCTCTGAAACTATTCAGCCAATTGGCACCAATCTTGGCCACAATAGTCCTTTGGTGGTCCCTTACAAAAATGGTGTTTTTCAGGTCTGCGCTATATCCAAGATGGCTGCCAGTGGGGAACATAGTTTTAACATTGGATCCTATGGGAAAACACATTCAAAGATCTTCTTCTCTGAAACTACTGAGCCAATTGGCACCAAACTTAGCCACACTAGTCCTTTGGTGGTCCCTTACAAAAAAGGTGTCTTTCAGGTCCACCCGATATCCAAGATGGCCGACAGCGGGAAACATAGTTTTAACATTGGACTGTATGGGAAAACACATTCAAAGATCTTCTTCTCTGAAACTATTAAGCTAATTGGCACCAAACTTGGCCACAGTAGTCCTTTGGTGGTCCCTTACAAAAAAGGTGTTTTTCAGGTCCACGCTATATCCAAGTTGGCCGCCAGTGGGAAACAAAGTTTTAACATTGGACCCTATGGAATATACATTCAAAGGTCCTCTTCTCAGAAACTACTAGTCCAATTAGAACCAAACTAAGCCACAATGGTCTCACAATAGTGCTTAGGTGGTCCCATCCAAAAAATATATCTGGCAGGTCCGTACCTCATCCAAGATGGCCACCATTTGGAACATAGTTTTACATTGGCCTTATTGATTTGAAGGGGAACCCTTTGCCCAAATTTTTGAATTTGTATTTGAATTGTGGTCTGAATGTTTTAATTTCAGCAGTATGTATTACCTTGATTATAAGGGGAACCCCTGTCAAAATGTTTTTTGAATGGTGTTCTGTTATGGGTTGTAATGGATGGTGGATCTTTCGGTTGCCATGGAAACCAAACAAGAATACTGTAATTTAAGGAAAAAAAGTATTCTGCTAAATTTTATGTTTTGTTTTTCCTATTGGAAATGCCTTTTATCTATGTCGGCCATGGTCCAGGTGAGCCATCAGGGCCTAATCAATAGTGCATTTAGGGGCCGAATTTCGGCCCCATTCCCAATGGTCAAAAAACATAATTTTTCCCAATTTCAAGACATAAAATTCCCAATGTTGTTTATATCCAACAACTTCGTCAAAAAAGTTTTAGTTTCACGTTTTGTTTACATGAAATAGACTGGGAACTATCAGTTTTCGGTAAACCAGTCACTCGATACTGCAGTAATGAAAGCTCAAGAGGAATGCCGAACGCATGCTCTGGTTCCGACATTTCCGGTTTGTTATACGCTTACTTTCGTAAAGTATTGGGTTCCAGATTGTTTATTCAAGTAGAAATTCCAATGGATTCAAAACTTTATCAAGGCACAGAAATTTAAGCAATAAAAGCCGTTTTAACGTCGTTAAACTTCAGTCTTCAATGTGTGGGGCTCCTTATATTTCAACTTCCAATGGATAATAAAAAAAAATTGATTCATCTGATCAGAGTTTGGATTTTATTTTATGAACTTGCAGCGTCAGTAAAACCGTCAGTAAAGGGCTGTGTGAAGGGACAGTCCGAGGTAGTTGACATTTCTAAGAATTATAAAATCTTCTGAGAATTGAAAGTTTTGGACTTTAACTTATCTTGATAATGTGATTTCTTTATTCATACATGATCACTTTGAAGAAACTTTGCAGTAAAAAAGAGAGTAAAATGAAATGCACACATTATACTTATTAACTGTTGTACTGACTACTTTTTTCCCAATTTTGAACAAATCGCGTGAATTTTCCCAATTTTAAAGGCACAGGACCCTGGGTACAAAAGGTGGGATTAACCCCTGGCCATACAGGCTCTTGAGAGCCTCTTGTTCCGTTAAATTTTCAAAATTTTTGCATGTCTGTCCGTCAACAATTTCAAACATCTTCTCCTCTGAAACCGCTAAGCCAAATTAAACCAAACTTGGCCTGAATCATCATCAGGGTATGGCTTCTAAAACTGATGTTCAGTTTGTCCCTCTGTCGAACAACATGGCCGTCATTGCTAAAAATAGAACATAGGGGTAAATTGCAGTTTTTGGCTAATAACTCGAAAACCGTTACAGATATCAGAATTCTGACATGGAGTAAAAATGATCAGCATGATGAGATCTATCCACTGTGCAATTTTGAAGAAAATCTGAAAACCCATCTCGGAGTTATAGCCCTTTTTCCGTTAAATTTTCAAAATTTTTGCATTTTTTATTTTTTATTTCAAAAAGTATAACAGATAGAGGTCAAGTGTAAATTGCAAAAATGTTCTGACAGCATATCAAGATCTACCCACCCTGAAATTTTTACTGCCATTTTCAAAATGACATCTTGACTTCAAAACTGGTGTCGAAAGTGGTCCTTAGCAAAAATGTTTTTGTCAAAAAAGCCCAACAAAGAAATATAGTAAAACATGATCAGACTTAAAAAACAGTTCAAGATATTGGAGGTGTTTGAGCTACGAAAGTTTGAGAAACTGAAGATCAACTGTATAACTTACAATGTTACCTTGATTGTGGCAACTGAAGCCAGGTGAGCGATACAGGCTCCTGGGAGCCTCTGGTGTAAGAAATATACAGTATAAACAATACCAGAGGCTCCCTGGAGCCTATATCGCTCACCTGGCTTTCAGTTGCCACAATCAAGCTAACATTGTAAATTATACAGTTGAACTTCAGTCTCTCAAACTTTGGTAGAGCAAACACCACCATTAATTTGGACTCTATTTTAAGTCTGATCATGTTTTACTGTACTTCTTTGTTGGGCTTTTTTGACAAAAATTGTCTTGCTAAGGGCCACTTTCGACACCAGTTTTGAAGTCGAGACATCATTTGGTAAATGGCAGTCATTAACAGTTTTTAACACCATATCTTTAAGTTACAACATCAATATCTATTTGGAAACCAAATTTCATTGAAATTGGACAATGTTGAATTTTCCTGCCTTTTTGGTGGCCATTTTGAAAATGGGAGTCAACAAACAATTTTCAACACCTGTTTTGCAGTAGCGACATCAATATCCACTTGGAAACCAAATTTCATTGAGATCAAACAATGTTGAATTTTCCCGCCTTTATTCGTGGCCATTTTGAAAATGGCGGTCAACGAACAAGTTTTAACATCAGTTTTGAAGTTGCTACATCAGTACCTTTTTGGAAACCAAATTTCATTGAAATCAGACAATGTTGAATTTTCCCACCTTTTTGGTGGCCATTATGAAAATGGCGGTCAACAAACAATTTTCAACACTGGTTTTGCAGTAGCGACATCAATATCCACTTGGAAACCAATCTTCATTGAAATCAGACAATATTGAATTTTCCCGCCTTTTTTGGCGGCCATTTTGAAAATGGCGGTCAACGAACAATTTTTAACATCACTATTGAAGTTGCTACATCAATACCTTTTTGGAAACCAAATTTCATTGAAATCGGAGAATGTTGAATTTATCCGCCTTTTTGGCGGCCACTTTGAAAATGGTGGTCAACGAACAATTTTCTTCAACACCGGTTTTGAAGTCACAACATCAATATCTATTTGGAAACCAAATTTCATTGAAATCAGAATATGTTGAATTTTCCCGCCTTTTTTTTGTGGCCATTTTGAAAATGGCGGTCAACCAATAATTTTCAACATCAGTTAAGACGTCGCCACAGCATTGCAAACATTTTATCAATTTACACTTAACTTATCTTCTATAGTTTTGGAAATAAAAGATGAAAAATATGAAAATTTTGAAAATTCCATGAAAAAAGGGCAATAACTCCTACAAGAGTTTTTGGATTATCTTCAAAACTTCAGGGCAGGCAGATCTTGACATGCTGAACATTTTTGCAATTTAAAGTTGACTTCTGTCTTTTATAGTTTTTCTGATAAAAAATTAATAAAGTTAAAATTTTGCAAATTTTACAGAAAAAGGGAAATAACTCCAAGATGGGTTTTCAGATTTTCTTCGAAATTGCAGAGCAGGTAGATCTTGCCATGCTGATCACTTTTACCCCATGTCAGATTTTTTATATCTGTAACGGTTTTTGAGTTATTTGCAAAAAAAAACAGCAATTTACCCCTATGTTCTATTTTTAGTAACAGCAGCCAAGTTGTTTAGTCTTCTGACTAATCGAACACAATTTTTAAACTGCATATCCTGATGATGCTTCAGGCCAAGTTTGGTTACGATTGGCTCAGCAGTTTCTGAGGATAAGATTTTTGAAATTGTTGACGGACGGACGACGGACACAAAGTGATGGCAAAAGCTCACATGGCCTTTTAGGCCAGGTGAGCTTAAAACTATGTTGAAATCTCTGTTTACTATTGAATGTTTTGAGAAATTTGAGATTTTTTTTTAAAAAGGTGGTTTTATATGAAATATACAGGGAAAATATCAGGATGAGAAATGATTACATCCACTGGTTGTAATTGTTAACTGGTTTACTGTTTCACAGTTCGGAAAAATTGGATAGTAAAATTCGTATCATTACCAATTTGATAGGTTTATTAGTATAATGCTAATGAAAAGATGAAGATTGGTAGTACAATACAGATAAAAAGATAAAAATTAATGAGAAAAAATATTGTAAATATTTGAAATATGAGTAGAAATAGGCCATCAATCAATTTGTCAATTTATTCAGGTTCCAACAGAGCTCCAAGCAAGAGATCTTTAATGCAGCCATCTCCACGTACAGTAAAAACATACGCAGAGAGGTTACAGGAAATGAAATCTAAGAAGACATATTCTACCCCAATTGTACCTAGATCTCATATTCCAGGATCAGTTAGAACAGGTGAGATATCACATTCTCTATCCCCATTGTACCTAGATCTCACATTCCAAGATCGGTAAGAACAGGTAGAATATTCTTCCAATGAAAGTTCAAATATCATAACAAAACACAAATTTTTCTTCTTTGACATATAGGAGAACTATTTGTCATCAAATGATGTTTAAGTTGTTATCAATACTTTCTGTGATACATCACTTGTACTGTAGGTGCAGAAGGACATTTCTGAAAAATGGTGGACGTTTCAGAAAATATTTTTTCCCTTTTCTGAAAATTTTTGTTCCCTTTTCTGAAAATATAAATTGGGACTTTTCCAAAAAATTATTACATGCACCTCTTTCATAGTTGACCACAGGGTTATGAAGGTCAGATTCTGAACAAATGGGGTTCATAACAGAATTACCGAATATAATTGTCAAGAGCCAGAGTCCAAGAGACAAAGCAAGTTGAAACCAGACAAATTATGTATGCTATGTTCATGAGAGAAATATAGTGGAATCAGGAAGAGCTATCTGCACTGCAAAGGATGACAACTTAATCTTCATGCAAGTTTCTGTCCTGTGCATCTGCTTTTATCTCTACTACAAAACTGTATTCCACTACATAACAGCAAGCAAAGGATGGCATCTACAATGAATTTAAAGCACATTCCACAATTCAGAAACTTGGGACAGTTGAACTTACTGACACTAGCAAAAGCCAGCTATAAACCAGTTGCAGGGGCCCAAACCTTCCTTTTTATGCCCCTGCGCTAAAAGTCGGGGGGCATATTGTTGTACCCTTGTCTGTCCATTCATCCGTTCGTTTGTTTGTTAGTCCGAATAAAAAACACAACTTTTGACGTTTTCAGGCACTTTGCAGGCAAATTCCAACTATTTCAAAGGAATCTATCTACAAAAAATACATGTACACACACATATCTTTTCAAATATTCAAAATGGCCATGGTTGCCATGGAAACTGAAAAAAGGGTGGAAAAATCTAAGTGCCTCAAATTCGAGGAAACTTTACAGGAACTTTGTCTAGCATTCATAGAAATGACTTTGGGTCTCAGAATTTCAAAATGGCTGCCATTGCCATGGAAACTGGAAAAATGCGGGAAAATTGAAAGTGCCTCAAATTGGATGAAACTTTACAGGAAGGTTGCCTTAGACCAATAGAAATGATTTTTTGGGCTCAGAATTTAACATGTATATTTTGTTGGGAAAAAAGGAGGAGATATATCACAGTTTCCATACTTGTACTATGTCAACACCTGTATTGTGTCCATACACACTTAAATTTGCACTTGCCATATTGATTCAGGGTTCAGTGAGAGGGGGCATAATTGGTTGCCATTCGGCGACAGCTCTAGTCTTTATCTGTGTAACAAACGTACAAATAAAACAAAACATAGGTAGGTTCTAACCACAAGACCACTATATTGAACAAGAAAGGAACAAGGCATTATTTTGAAAGTCTACCTGTGAAATAATTTTTTGGAAAAGGGATGTCAAGTTTGTCAGAAACGTTTATTTGAGAATTTAATTTTTTTTTTTTTGGAAATGTCCTGCACCCACTGTGAGAGTGTATCATTTTGTATATATCCTTTATGGGAGTCACAAATCTTTTTATTTAACAAACTCCTACATAATTTAATAAATCAGTGCTTAAAGCCCTAATAGAAATGTTGTTTTCAAAGATTTAAGAAGACTTGGTACAAGCCCCTATTGTCGTATATTTATTATTATTTATTTTGCTATAAAAGTGTGCAATATACTATCCACACTTGTTTACTATCAAACGGTGTAAAAAGAAAAATAGTACAGTCACAACATATAAAAATTCCTGACAAGTCAGTACTATTTGAACTAAATGCAAATTCTAAAGACCTAGAAATGTCACATGAGTAAAACAATTCGTTCTTAAAAGTAAAGGTTATCCCACAACAGTTCGTGCATAATGATTATCTCCCTTTTTATAGGTAAACTAAACCCCAAAATGGCATTTCTATTTTAAAAATTGACTACAAGACTAGAATTTTCAAGGAAAATTAACAGTATTAACGAGGACTAAAAGTCTATGAATGAACAAGCAACAGCAACAGGTTGTTTTCATTTCAGTGATTAAAAAAATATGGTGTCTGTCTAGCCTATGTTACACGACTTCTGTGAACGAGTTAAAACAAATCTTCAGACTGTATTAATTAAGGCTTGTCAAAAAATCAAACAAGAATAAGGCCTCTGACAATGCACAGACTGTGAAACACAAAACTCACACGTTGAACTAATCTTTCGGCATGCTACTTTCATTTTGTCCATTCAGCACATGTTGCTCATGCGTCCATACCAGAAATTTGTTTACATGCCGTTCAAGCAACCAAAATGCTCTCGTGTTTATGTAAAATCGTTTTTTCTGTTACAACACTTTATCCATTTTAATTGCAGGTTATCAATTATATTAGCAAAGATGCACTTTATTTAATCCATTAAAGATTCCGTCCAATGACAGACCATTCTTACGAAATCACCCGAAGTTTACCTATGATAAATTTTCCGTTAAGGGGGGTGTGGAATCGTTTTTCTTGAATAATTCTTTTAAATTATCTTAAAATTCTTTCAAATCTGTGTGAATTACTTTATTTTCTTACTAACTCATTGTTTGAATTCAAAAATATGATTTTGGTCATTTGGTTTTTCAAATTGAAACACCCGTTTTTCTTCATAGTGCATTTCAACTGACAGGGTCATCACTTTAGAAAGCGTTGCAATGCAACCTTTCTGAAAAGTACTTGTAAATGCTTCAATACTCTCCATTTGTATGTGTTTTGCATGTAAAGTCAAGTAGTACAGTAGTGCCTCCATTATAAGACCACCCTTGCTGCAAAGAGAATGTGGTCTTATATGGAGGTGGTCTGATTTGGGAGGTATCAAACTAAGATGGGTTCTCAAGGATGGATTTTAAATCAATTATTATAAGCATTTATGGTCGCAATGACAGTATCATAGTTCAATTCAAAGTTTTATTTAAAGTCAATATGATGAGAACAATATATAACACAAGCTTTAAAAGTTTAAATTCTGTTAACTTTTCATGTTTTTTTTTTTAATTATGACAAGGAAAGAACTTTCTACTGGTTATATATACTATTTTTTTTTTACTTTTTAATCATGTTTCTTTGGATTTCTGACACATCTAATTAATCCTGGGGTAAATTAATTTAGGACAAAAGATTAATCACCATCTATTGTGATTATTATTGGGGTAATTATAGGTGTTAATAAACATAAGTTTTACAAAATGTAAAATGACAATTGCACTAATAATCACTATTGGGCTTGTCAATTCATGCATGGCTTGATTGTTTTTTTTTTTTTTTCAATACAAAAAACCCCCAAAAATATGAAATAACACTTCTTAATTTTCATTAATTTTATCTCTCACATAACATAATTTACTGATGCATCATCTTACTTTTCATTAAATATTAATATACTTGATTACTCTTTATTCGGGGGCCTACTCCTGCCGTTGGGTGTGGGGTTTTCTCACCGTTCATTGAAGAGCTTATGGTGGCTTTGAGTTGTTATTACTCCCCTTTGGGTCGTTGTCTCTTTGACACATTCCCCGTTTCCCTTCTTTTTTCTATTTTTTAAGGAAAGAGAAAATTTCACTGATCATGAAAAATAGTACATGTAAAAGTGGTCTTTATTGGGAGGCAGTACATTCATTTTAAACATGAAAAGGGTTGTCTTTGGTTGGATCAGGGAAGTGGTCTTTATTGGGAGGTCAAAATGCATTACAAGTGATTAATGCATGAGAAATGAGGCCACATAAAGGAGGCGGTCTTATTAGGGAGGGACCTTATAATGGAGGCACTACTGTAGTAGACTTGTAATAAGTATCTCAAAATCATCAAAATATTTATGCATGGGAGATAATCTGTAAATATTTTTTTGATGACATCACTTTTATAACTTATATTTTGTGACTTAAAATTGAAAAAGTGAATTTAGTGACCTCCTCTTTCTGCTAACAATATTCCAAGCTCTAGTTGTTGCAGCTTGGTTTTCTTTTAATATTTGAAAATCATGTTGATCTTTTTAAGGTCTGTGGAGTTTATTTTTTTATTTGAATACTAGTATACCATTACAATAAAAGATTAAACTATACCAATATCTAAAATTTCTGTCTGACACAAATTTAAACCTTCATACTGTCTCGAGTCAAAGAGCACTTTTCAGGCATATTTTTCAGTGAGATAACTTTTGATGTTTTTAACCTGAAGTCTAAATACAGAATCTTAAAATGGTTTTAATGATATATATCATGTTTTAGCTGTAATTTATATTTACAGTCCAATCATCATCTACAGTCCAGAGAAAGAAGACAGGACCACCACATAAACCTATGACATATGTAGAACAATTACAGAAACTTAACCAAGGTGCTCCAAAATCAAAAGGTAAAGGTTTTGGTAAGTTTACATCCAAAATCAAAAGGTAAAGGTTTTGATAAGTTTAACTCCAAAATCAAAAGGTAAAGGTTTTGATAAGTTTAACTCCAAAATCAAAGGGTAAAGGTTTTGGTAAGTTTAACTCCATCATGAAAAGATTTAACTCCAAAATCAAAAGGTAAAGGTATTATCAAGTTAAACTCCAGTATAAGAAGACCACGTCAGTTGTGTAGTCTTACAGAATTTTGAGACAACAAGTCTTTTCTCTTGCTCATTTACTAATCTGTTAGGGAGAAAATATCACTGTTAAGGTATTTTGGTTTGACTAAACTTCACCAAGCCTGTTATCCCCCCCGTATCATGGGATTTAATATTACATCTTGAAAGTTTTTTTTAGGTTTTCTGTTAGTTTTATGAAGTATAAATAGAAATAAATCAGACAAAACATTTATGGAAGCTTTAACAAACAGTATCGTTCATAAATTGCTGTTAAAGTGCTAATGGCTCACGAAAACAAAGAAATAAAGATCCCAATAAAATGCATTTTCCCCTTTAGCTGTCGAAACCACAAATTTAAGTACCCATGAAATAGTGATATTTATGAAAACCATGAAAATTGATGTCCACGAATAAATGTACTTCCACAGTATCATTATTCAGTAAGTAACTGTCTGATGATTGCCATACGGAAAATGCAGGTCGGATATAACCCCATCTGGTATCTGCTATAACACTATTTTGTCTGATTAAACCTGTTGCAAACCAAAAACCTTAAAATTTGTCTACAAGGACAAGGAATAAAATATGAAAAATCCAGATGCAATCTGAATATATCTGCAGACGATATCCATCTGCTGACTGATTCTTGTCATCAATGGCTACAACATACTTTTGGGATACAATGTACCAGTTTTGAATAGTCTGATGGTTTTCAATAAATAGCACACTTACTTTATCGTCCTGCCTATGTTCAATGTAACATGAAAAGATTCTATATACTGAGGACCAAAACATTTAGTCTTTTTAGAAGAAAGGCTAGAATGCAGAAATTAATTCACACAAAGAAGTTAACCAACATACAGAATTTTTTCCAGTGTACTGAAGTTAATATGTGATTTCATGTGGCTTAAACTGTACAATTTAGTAAATCTGGTTATTCCTGTCTTACTATTCCAATGGTTTTAATACGTTTCCATTTGCAGGTACAAAGACCTATGTGAAACCACAGACATTCATGAAATCTCATAAACCTCTACACAAACCACAGACATATACGGAACAACTTCAGACTTTACAACCACCTAAAGGTAATTAAAAAGTCAAATTTACAGTTCTTGGAATTTATGATATCGAGCAAATAATTCATTTTATAGGTTGGTGTACCTGCTCTAATGTAACAGACTATAAAGGCCATACAGCCTCCAACTAGATGAGGGAGGACCTGAGAAGCAATTAATTTATTTTTCATGGCCTAAGTTTTGAGAAAACTGAATTGTATTAAATCTGAATGAATGACTACAAACTATAATTCACAAGAAAGAAAATATCATGAAATTTAGTTGTCACAAACTTCTCTCATATATTTTATATTGAATATGTAACTTTTACCAAAATAAATCATGTTGGAAATCACTTTATTTTGTGATTTAGGGATACAAGTCATTTTGAAAATTTATTGGTATAAAGTTAATCTGAGTACAGTCAAATGTCATTATCCCAACTCTGTTAGGTGACTACCACAGATTTCTCATATTGATTATTTCTTGAAAAGTTGAGTTGTCGATGGAAATTCAGAAAATGAGAACACATTAATAAGTAAATTATCAGGATGCCATGTAAGTTCTTTAATTTAACTGAAAACACAAGACATTTCTCACTAAACATGAATAAGTTATATATCACCCGTATACCTTATATATATAAATTAGGCATCCAGCTTCAGTATATTGAACTACCCTATTGCCGAGACTAATTCTTCCAGCTACTTGGAGTTCAAGCTAACAAAGTTCTAATCAAACAATACATATTTATTTAATTTACGGCAGTACTTTCTAGATTAAACATCTTCATTTATGTTACAAGATAAATAGTGTGATACTTCATTAAGTAATAGTCATACTGAAATTGTACTCTGATATATAAATTTGTCTAGTTCATTCAGCAGTTTAAAATGCATTTTGATTTTGCAGTTCATGTAGTAAAGAAATCTCCTGCCAGGACTAGAGCAAGACCATATGCAGATCCATACAGAGACCAGGAACGATGGGATAAAGAATCGATACTAAGTTCATGGTCGGTAGATGATAAAGTTAACAGATTGTTGTATGGAGATGAGGCTAGCACTGTGGATGTAAGTAAACATTTTGTTTAATTTAAATTACAATACTCAAATTAATGAAAGATAGTAGCAAGTTCCTAAGATAATTTTGCAAAAGAGATAATAAATCTGGTCAGCTATTTCTTAATTCTGTAGTCTGTATAAATAAGACAATACTGTACTAGTGATAGTAAATCAGTGAATATTCAAGTCAATTATTGTTGGTTGACCATTTGCACAAAAAAGGTCACATTTTTATGATGTTTTAGAAAATCACTAGTCTGTTTTAGATAAGGAACAGTTCAACCTGAACAAAACCATTGGAAATGATGCTGAATGAATCTGTCAGTGGAATTACAAAAATTTATGTTTATTTTAATCATGTTAAGTCCATTATTCAAGCATCCAGTGCATAATTGTATGGATTTAAAATGACACACACATAACACATCCATATAAAAAACTGCATATACTCTAACTATACAATCAATTTAACAGTTAAAATTTTTGAGATTTTGTTTATATAATGCTGAAATAATTATGAAAAAGAAAGGAAATGGGGTAAATGTCAAGGAGACAACATCCCATATTCAGGTTAAAACAAACGACCCAAAGCAAAGCCTTTTGGCTTAATGGTTCAGAGTATATCTAATTAGTACCAGACAGTAACATATTTATATAAACAAAAATTGTTACTTGGAAATGTGAATTTGATGCAGAATATCTATCAGTCACTAAAATTTTCATTTTATTCTATTTTTAGGTTTATGGAAGTAGATTATCAACAGATTATCAAATGTCCGAAAATATCTCTGATTACTACGACGATGTGATGGGAGAGAAATATGTCGAGTCTGTTGATATTGATGAAATCATGCAGATAGCTGATGTAGCATCTGTAGGAAGTGGGGATGTTATGAGTGTTATTGACTGGGATGCCGTAGAAGATCTTATTACTGATGTTCATTAACATAGTGATATTATATTATGTATCTATGATAGGGACATTATAAGTGTTGTTGACTGGGATGCCATAGAAGATCTGATCACCGATGTACATTAATATAGTGATACTATAATATTAATTTATAATAGTGATGCTAAGAGGACTACTGTTATTGACTGGGATGCCGTTGAGGATGTGATTATGTTGACTAACAGTGATACTAGATGAATATTTATATCAGTAGTAGGGATGATAATGCTTAATTCCATCATAGGTCTAATGTAAGCAAACATTTTCATAATCCTGGTAGTTTTATAGTAAAATAAAAGGTGATGACATTTCATAACATGGGGAAAAATATGATGTATAAATGCTTGGTTTCGGTGTACTGTACAAACTGGTGATAATTCAGCAATACTGATGGAACTAGACAAGTAATTGAAGTCCAGATATGTTATATGATAACAGAAGTTAGTTGTGACATTTAATTTAATCTACTCAAGCATTTAAAGTGAAAATTTGTAAGAGATATTATATTGACAAAATATCATGTATCTGTGATAGATTTCATATAGAATATTTATTTATTGAATTTTTATATATTATCCGTCCAAAATACTATTGTATTGATTTTTGTATTAAAAAATTATTTTAGATTCAAAATAAATCTATAAAAAAATTGGACCAATTTGAACTTAATTTGGCCACAATGATCCTTGGGTGGTCTCCTCCAAAAAAGTATGTTTTTCAGGTTTGTTACTCAATAAAGATAGTTTTAACATTGTACAATTTAGAGATCTCCTCTGAAACTACTGGACCAATTTGAAAAAACTTGGCCACAATAGTCCTTTGATGGTCCCCTCCAAAAAGTTGTTTTTAGCTCACCTGGCTAATGCCAGGGTGAGCTTTTGCCATCACTTTGCGTCCGTCGTCCATCCTTCCGTCCGTCCGTCCGTCGTCCGTCCGTCCTGCGTAAACTTTTCATTCAAAGATCTTCTCCTCTGAAACTACTGGGCCAAATGGAACCAAACTTGGCCACAATAGTCCTTGGGTGGTCCCCTACAAAAAAGGTGTTTTTCAGGTCC
>MJUU01025119.1:64404-77166 GCA_002080025.1 Modiolus philippinarum
AGTTGATAAGACTGATTCCTAGCTTAAACACTTGAACTTGCATTTTTACCTTCACCTTTACTTTTGAAAAACTCTCATCTTTGCAACTAGAAGGTAGCCATTAAGTTCTAGGATGTCAATATTTGATTTGTGACTTTAGTATGGTGGCTACTTTCAGAAGGTTCTACATTTGTACACATTTGACAAGAGGAGGTTGTGCATACTTGTGTTGCGTGCAAAGGTCACGTGGTCAAGTATTAGTGTCAATATAGTTATTTGCAGTAATGAAAATGGCCTAAATTTCGAATTAATTAAATTGTAAAAATGGCCCTAGGCACCCTTTAAAAGTGACATGACTGTATCTGGGGGTTAATAGATGACTAAAAAATAACTAGAGGCTCAGAGACTGAAGCCTGTATCGCTCACCTGACAAAATGCTTCCATGCCATGCATGACCAAAAAAGATGTATTTTACCAATGAGGTCTAATGTTAAGCTATGTTCTCCATTGGCACAGTTGTTTTTAGTCTGATCCTATTGAAATGAGTAACCTTTGCAAAGGACCTTCAATACACTATTCCATCACAGTTTAGTTAAATTTGCTTAAATAGATTCAGAGAAGATAATGAAAAGTATAGTTTTCACACACTGTCCTATGATGTTCAACTATGTTCTGCACTGGAGGCCATGTTTTTTGTTGGATCGAAATGAAATGAGCAAATTTTGTAAAGTACCTTCCGTACATCATTCCTGTAAATTTGGTTGAATTTGCTTCAGCAGTTTCAGAGGAGAAGATTGAAATGTGAATTTCCCATAGGGTCCAAGGTTAAACATAAGTTCCGCACTGGCAGCCATGTTTTTTGTCAGATTTAAATAAAATTTGCATTCTTTGTGGAGGACCTCTGGTACATCATTCTTGAAAAGTTTGGTTGAATTTGCTTTAGTCCTTTCATAGGAGAACATGAAAACGTGATTTTCCAAATAGGGTCCCATGTTAAACTGATGTTCTGTGCTGGTGGCCATGTTTTTTGTTGCATCAGAAAGAAATGAGCAAACTTTGTAAAGGACCTTCCATACATCATTCCTGTAAAGTTTGGTTGAATTTGCTTCAGCTGATTCAGAGAAGAAGATAAAAATTTGATTTTCCCATAGGGTCCAATGTTAAAACATGTTCCGTGCTGGCAGCCATGTTTTTTTGTCGGATTGGAACGATCATTGTTAAGGACCTTTAGTACATCATTCCTGTAAAGTTTGGTTGGATGAAAATGTGATTTTTCCCATAGGGTCCAATGTTAAACTTAAGTTTAGTGCTGGCGGCCATGTTTTTTCGTCGGATTGGAACGATCATTGTTAAGGACCTTTAGTACATCATTCCTGTAAAGTTTGGTTGGATGAAAATGTGATTTTTCCCATAGGGTCCAATGTTAAACTTAAGTTCCGCACCGGTGGCAATGTTTTTTGTCAGATCGGAACAAAATGAGCAAACTTTGTAAAAGACCTTCCGTACATCATTTCTGTAAAGTTTGGTTGAATTTGCTTCAGCCGTTTAAGAGTAGAAAATGAAAATGTGATTTTTCCCATAGGGTCCAATGTTGAATCATTTTCCGTGTTGGCGGCCATGTTTTTTGTCGGATCGGAACGAAATGAGCAATCATTGTTAAGGACCTTCCATACATCATTCCTGTAAAGTTTGGTTGAATTTGCTTCAGCCGTTTCAGAGCAGAAGATGAAAACGTGATTTTTCCCATAGGGTCCAATGTTAAACTTAAGTTCCGCACCGGCGGCAATGTTTTTTGTCAGAACGGAACAAAATGAGCAAACTTTGTAAAGGACCTTCCATACATCATTTCTGTAAAGTTTGGTTGAATTTGCTTCAGCCGTTTAAGAGTAGAAGATGAAAATGTGATTTTCCCCATAGGGTCCAATGTTAAACCATGTTCCGTGTTGGCGGCCATGTTTTTTGTCGGATCGGAATGAAATGAGCAATCTTTGTAAAGGACCTTCCATACATCATTCCTGTAAAGTTAGGTTGAATTTGCTTCAGTAGTTTTAGAGGAGAAGATGAAAATGTGAAAAGTTTAATGGATGGACGACGGACGGACGGACGCCAAGTGATGGCAATAGCTCACACTGACCCTTTGGGTCAGGTGAGCTAACCAGTTGTAAAAAAGAAGAATTTTATATAATTTCCGTGATTTAATTCAGTTGAAAAGTGAGTAAGCTAAAATGGTGAGATGTCAATATGAAAATACCTACCGTATATGAATCATTTTTTGGGAAAAGTGACAGGGGACTTTACCTCCAAATATCGTGGAAAACCCCAATACATGTGACTTTTTTTAAAACTCTTAAAAAGGCTCCTGAAGGCTCCACTATATTCCATCTAGTGGATGGTGGATGAGGGAACAATTTTTAAAGGGACCACCAAAGGACTATTGTGACCAAGTTTGGTTCCAAACGGTCCATGCTTTAAGAAAAAATCTTTGAATGAAAAAGTTTGTGACAAACGGACATACAGACAACAGACGCCAATTAATGGCAAAGGTTAACTAACTGCTCAATTAAGTTTAAATACAAGATCCTCTACTTTTTTCAGAATAAAAGAATTGATTGAAGAACAATGATTGGATGTAGCCTTGACCTGAAGGTATTATAAAAACTTTAAATTAAGATGCTTTTCTATAATCAGATGCATGCTTTGTATTTTTTGTTGAGTGTTTTGCAAACACCATGATCATACATCTTGACTTTGACCTTCAGTGAATTTTTTAAACAATTTTATTTTGATGTATTTCATAAGATAGGGAATACTTTTCAAGCAACAATTGAACAGTAAATGGATAAAACATATGCATGTAACTGATAATTCTGTTTTATTTTATTAGATCAGTCATATCACAGTTCAGTGATGTTATGTAAAAATATCTTGTAAATTTCTACTGAAAATCAGCCTATAAGGTCCTATCAAATTAATTTGTAGATTCTCATCCATGTGGCTGTAAGAAAAAATCTGGGGTGAGTGGGAGGGTTTTATTTTTTATTTTTTACTGATTTTCAGTAAAATTGATAGGAATTTAAAGAAAATTTCTGTATAATTGAAAATAAAAAAAAATTTGAGCTTAGAAAAAATGGGGGGGTGGGGATGAGAATCTATTAATTGATTTGAGGTGGCCTAACATAGAGCTATAAAAGTTATGTTGTTTTGACATGCACAATTCAAGGAAAGCAGTATATTTATGCATTTCTTAGCCATGTTTGTATTTGTTTGGACTAAAAGATATTTAAGTTGTGTATGTCTTCAAAAGTAACTGTGTGTTTTATGTTAGCTATACAAACTTTCAGCAACATACATGTGCTGAATATAACAAGCTAAGTATTGTTGTGACTTTTTTTCTAATATTCAACACATCAAATAATTCCTTGCTCTGTTCATACAAGTGAGGGGATGTAGGAAAAGACTAACACTAGAAATTTAACAAATTTTATGTAATTATAGTGCTTTGAATTTAACAATAAAGAAAAAAAAACACTATTTAAAAACTATACAAACCATATAGGCTTGCAAAAGTGCAACATAATAAGATTTTAGCATACTGAACAGGGGTAGACATAAGTAGATACAAAATACATGGTAGAGTTCATCTGTGCTCCCCAATTTAACCCCTTATGGAAATGACACCAAAAGCTTGTATAAAGAGAAATTACAAGATACAAAGTCCATTAAAATCTGATGAAAATAACAATTTATATTCTTTCAATATAACTCAAAGATAGAAACAGGTATAAAAAATATGATAACTGATCTTCAAACATCATTTTTTTTTCAGGAGTCTGCATCACTTTGAACAAAGCTCACTTTTATATACCCCAGATTCCCATTTGATTGCAGGTATGCATGATTTTCTAATAAAATTAATGTCGCCTGCACTACAGAAGAGCCATTTTTGGCCCAGTGAACCTCTGAAATCTGTAAAATCCAAATTTTAAGTATCAGGTACACAATTACATCAAGTGATTAACATATTCTGAAAGGTTGGTTGGAATATCACTTATAGTTTTGAAGGAGTTTCACATTTACAAACTAAATTAAAAAATGAGCTATTTTGGCTCAGTGAACCTCTAAAATCTGTAAAATCAAAATATTATGTATCAAATGCACAACAAGATCAGGAGAACAACATATCCTGCAAGTTTGGTTTGAATCTGATTTATAGTTGTGATGGAGTTGCCGATTTACAAACCAGATTAATAAATGAGCAATTTGGCTCTGTGAACCTCTAAAAACTGTTAAACCTAAATTGTGAGTATCAGGTGCACAACTACACCAGGTGAACAACATATCTTGCAAGTTTGGTTGGAATCTGACTTATTGTTATGATGGAGTTGAGGATTAACAAACCAGAATAACAACTGAGCAATTTTGGCTCTGTGAACCTCTAAAATCTGTGAAATCAAAATTCTAAGTATCAGGTGCACATCTACACCAAGTGAACAACATATCCTGAAAGTTTGGTTGGAATAAGACGATTAGTTTTGAAGGAGTTGCGGATTCAAATACTAACAGACTCACAAATGAGCAATTTTGGCTCCTTGAACCTCTAAAATCTGAAAAATCAAAATTCTAAGTATCAGGTGCACATCTACACCAGGTGAACAACATATTCTGAAAGTTTGGTTGGAATTGGACTAGTAGTTTAGAAGGAGTTGTGGATTCAAAAAATGACAGACGACGCAGGATGACGACGACGACGCAAGACGACGTATAGTAATCCCTATGTGTCGACTCTGCTTACAGCAGGCGACACAAAAAACTTAAATCTTTGTCCTGATCAATATCTAAAATGAAAAGTCAAGAGTTAAATTGTCTTCCTTTCATGGTGTTGGACAGTAATTATATTCCTTCATGCACATCTTCATAAATTGTCATTCCTTGGTGTAAATTTTCACCAACATCCTTTAAGAGGTTTAATAGGAGTTGTGCTTACAAAGTAATCTCTGTAAAAGGAACCAATGAAAATCAAAAGTAAAATCCCCCTTCATGGTGTTGGACATTATTAAAATCATTCACATCTGCAAACAATGTCCTTCCTTTGTGTAAAGTTTCATCAAAATCTGTGAAGTGGTTGAAGAAGATTTGTGCTTTCAAAAAGTATGGATAGATCGATGCATGGACGGACAGGGTGATACCTGTATATCAACCTACAAAATATATGAATCATCAAAGTAGGCACCAATGACCATGCCAAAAACCAAACTTGGATTTGGTCTTTCTGTTGTCTCAATAAACATAATATTTTCAAATTTCATAATTTCAATGATCAAAAATAAAGTTGTGATGTGCACAAATGATATTGAAGACTAAATCACACCATATACAACCATAAAAATTCTGCAATCCAGTCTCTTTGATATAATGCTGCAATTTTATAAAAACATACTGAATTTGTATACTTGTAAGAAATAATGCATTACTGTCAATATAACACACTGTAAATGTGAAAATATTTGCATAAGGGTAATGTATCACTGTCAATATAGCATACTGTAAACATGAACATTTTTGCACGAGTTTAATTTTGTCTACATTTAGGATAAATAAACAAGAGGCTCTTAAGAGCCTGTATTGCTCCCCTGGGCCATTACTGACATAGAAAGTCCAAATAACCTAAATATAAGGGCCTCCTTTTCAAGTATGTTAACAGACCTTGATGTTAATTGCTTCAAAGTTGAACTATATTTCCTGATGACAACCATTTTGGATATGGTAAAGACTTGCTGGTCACCTTTTTGAAGAGGACCAACTTAGGTAGAAATAAAAATTCACAATTGTGACTCAATTTGGTTATAATTGGCCTAATAGTTTCAGAGGAGAATATCATTAAATTTGTTTTTTCCCATAGGGTACAGTGTTAAAGGAAGTTTCCCGTTGGCTGCCATTTTGGATGAAGTGCAGACTTACCAGACATATTTTTAAAGGGAACCACCAAAGGACTGTTTTGTCAAAGTTTGGATCCAATTGGCTTTGTTGTTTCAGAGGAGAAAATTTTTGTGAATGCTTTCCCATCTGGTGCAACTATGTTCCCCACTGGTGGCCATCTTGGATGTGATGCAGATACATTTTTCAAAGGGGGCCAACTTAGGACTTATGTGACTAAGTTTGATTCCAATTGGCCTAGTAGTTTCAAAGGAGAAGATCTCTGAATGTGTTTTCCCATAGGGTACAATGTTAAATAAAGTCCCCAGCTGGCTGCCATCTTGGATGAAGTGTGGACTTGCCAGACACATTTTTAAAGGGGACCACCCAAGGACTCTTGTGACCAAGTTTGGATAAAATTGGCTTTGTTGTTTCAGAGAAGATCTTTGAATGTTTTCTCTGAGGGTCCAATGATAAGTTCCCTGCTGGCGGCCATCTTTGATGTGATGAGGACAATTTTTTCAAAGGGGCCAACTAAAAACTATTGCGACTAAGGTTGCTTCCAATTGGCCTAATAGTTTTCAGAATGAGATCTTAGAAAATGTTTTCCCATGGGTTTAACTGGTAAACTAAGTTATCCTGGAAGATGTCTGACAACTTGATCATGTTCAATAAAATGTAGTTCTTGACATGCTGAACATTTTTACAATTTAAACTTGACCACTATCTCTTTGAAATATAAGAAAAAAGGTATAAAATCACAAAAAATTTGAATAATAAAGGGCAATTATTCCAATATAGGTGCTTGGATTTTCTTCATAATTTCCATGAGGGTAGATCTTGATATGCTGAACATTTTTGCAATTAACCTCCATCCTTAACTGCTTTTGAAATATAGGACAAAATATATAGAATCATGAAAAATCTGACTATTAAAGGGCAATAACTCCTATATGGGTATTCAGATTTTCTTCAAAATTGCCATGTGGGTAGATCTTGCTATGCTGAACGTTTTTGCAATATAAACTTAACCTCTATCTGTTATAGTTTTTTTAATAAAAATTAAAAACTATCAAAATTTTGAAAATTTTACAGAAAAAGGGAAATAACTCTAAAACGGGTCATCAGATTTTCGTCAAAAATTGCAGGGTGGGTAGATCTTGTCATGCTGAACATTTTTACCCTGGCAGATTTTTTATATCTGTAACGATTTTTGAGTTATTTACCAAAAACTGCAATCTACCCCTATGTTCTATTTTTAGTAATGCCGGCCATGTTGTTTGACCTGGAACATAGAAAATAACTAGATACCCTAGTGATGATTCAGTTGAAGATTGGTTACATTTGGCCCATTGGTTTCAGAGGAGAAGATTTTTGAAAGTGAGCTGACGACGGACAGAAGACGGACACCAAGTGATGGCAAAAGCTCACCCTGGCATAGCCAGGTGAGCTAAAAATCCCCAAAATTTGTACCCACATGAATAGTTTAGTTTTGAAATGCTATATATGTCAAAGGAAATGCACTGTCAAATTGGAAAAGCTAAGAGTGCAAAAAATACCACCTCACAAATTTTTGTCCCACAAAATTGACAAAATAACACCCGATGAAAATGTCAACGTCTACAGTATCTCTTAAAACTTGGACTTACAAACATAATTATAAACATTTTCAAAGATTATACATACAATAGTTTAACAACATAAAGGTTGATGGCACAAAGAAGACTTGGTCTCAATTAAATACACATTTTCTTCAGAACAAACAAAAATTATAATGCTGTTTAAACTGCTTTTAACTTTTTAAGCTTACAGCAGTCATAGCACCAAGGAGACTTGGTCTTTATATAATAAATACATATTCTCTTCTGAAAAAAAAAATTAATATAATTAAGAAATAATTCATGGGCGCCTGTGGTTTGTTGGAGATTAACATATGGGTGGCAATTATTTTCAATAATATTTTACCCAGAGCATAGCGAGGGGAAAAATAAACGAAAATAATGGACACCCATATGTAAATCGACTACAAACCACCCATGAACATGATTTATTTCGATTCTAATATGACATTTAATGATCTAAGCAGACCTATAGTGTACACGGTAAAGACAGCCATTTCATAAGATTTTCTGACGTTTTTGTGCAAAAAATTTTTTATTATGACGTCGCCTGTTTCAGCGTAAAGACTGTTGTGACGTCACTCATAATGTTATTGGAGATTTTCATATGGCTAGTCGTCATGGTTTCCATAGTTCCCATATTAGAATGCTGTTTAAACTGCTTTCAACTTTTCAAGTTTACAGCAGTCATCCTCATTTCAAACTCAAAGTAGAAAGATACTAATTTTATCCATTCAAAGAAAGTTTTTTTTCAAATTGTTTTTCTAGTACAAATACATCAAATGAAAAGATTTTTCCTGTTGCTAGGTGACAGACATGATAAACACCACTCTGCAGAGATGATAGACTACAGTGGTTGTAACGGTAGTAGATAAAATATCTTAACCACTCAGCCAGCCAGACCTCTATTTTGAGAGAGGATCATCTGACGATATATAAATAATACTGCAAAAACTGGTCTAGTAGTTTATATAAAACAAGATAATTGAATGCATTTCCATGACTCTATACAAATATATTGTGAAAAAAGAATTCTTGTAAGAATATAACTTGTGGGTGGTATTATTTTAGAGTTTGAAAGGGAGATGATATTGAGACCAAAGACATATTTTTTGCCAGAACTGCTTCTTTCCATGATAAGTATCTTTAAAATGACCAAGAGACATGTCTCAATTACAAGCATTTTAGTATAGGGTGATTCACAAAATAGACTATATATCCCCTTCCAATGTCAAAAATGAGTTCTATTTTATATTTCGTAAACATTTCTAGCAATTTCAATCAATTCTAAGCTTGTGTGGCATTTACCTTGTAGGTATATTGGCTTTGAATCTGATGCCCGATAATTGAAAGTAGAGTTTTATGGAATTTCAATCAGCTTTTGATATCGGCTCACTCAGATGAAAACATACAGAATAAACAGCTGGGTGAACGACACATCATAATATATACACATCATCAACCTTTCAAAATTTTTTTAAGGGGTTCTGAATTTAGAATGCACCATTAGATGGCTAATTAACCTTGATATCTCTTTAATAAATAAATGTGCAAAATTTAAAGTGAACGAATCAGGTTAGAGCATCACATGTAAAAAGTTTCCTTAATTTGATGAACATAGTCCCAAAACTCTTGCAAGAAAAAAATCTATATTTCATGAAAAAGTATACAGATAGTGAGGCAGTAATACCCAATATCTCTACAAAGTTAAGTGAATTGGCCAAAAGATTGTCAATTTAGGGTGTGACGTAGACAGACAATTGGACAATACGTCAATCATTAGAAGGGAGTATAAAAACAGCAGGACTTTTTGTAAAGAAAAGGTGGATCACTAAAATATCACTTCAGTTTGTTATTTTACAACAAATAATTTTGAATATCTGCATTACTAAGACATTTATTATTAAGCACCATGTTATGAACTGGCAATTTTATCCGACTTAGTCACATTGTTATTCATATTGTACAGGATTGTCTATTTATAAAAAACCGGTATGTGCCTCTGTAATTATCATGTGTAAGTACCAAAGGTAAATATGGATTTCTACAATATGTTATTACAATGCAAGATGAACTCTAACAGAAACTAAATTTAAAATTATAAAAAAATATAATAATAATAAGAACCATTTTAAACATACACATCAAAATTTCAATCTAAATTCACACATTTAATAGAAATTTCAATCTAAATTCAAAGGAGGGATGTGGTGATTTGTTTCGGGTGCATTTTTAATAAGTATTAACTACTTTTGATCCTGTCACATTTCATTATACATTGTGCATGTGCATTTATATTCATCAAAGCAATACATAAATATACTTAAAGCTTTGAGTTGATTTTATCAAAAAAAAACAAAACAAAAAAAAACAGAAGTTTTTATTTTTATACAGTGCTCCCTCATTATACCACCCATCTTTTTAATGGCAGTCCCTCACTGATTGCCACCCATTTTCAAGGTCCATTTTTCAAAAAGATGCATAGTTTCCATGTGATTTTTCCCTAGATATATCGCTATCCTCAGTTATCACCAAAATTTTCCCATGTTCAAAAGTTGGCGATAATAGAGGGTTAACTGTACTTCCAACACCATGCGAAATAACATATGCAGACCAGAAAAATATATCAAACATATTAACTGGATTTTGTCTTACTTAGTAAGATTTCAAAACAAAAAAATACACCAAAGAACCAAAAACAAACAAACAAAAACAAAATATATAAAAATAATATGTATAAATATAGAAAGACATGAGGCTGAAACACATTTGTTAATGACATAACAGAATGAAAAATGTTAAAATAAATTATTACACACACAAAAAAAAACAACTTTTTATAAAGGATTTCATTTATAGTGACATATTTAAATTCATGGCCACCCACTCACTTGAAAAAAAAAGTGCAAATTTTGGCAGTTTTTGTTCTGAAATCAGAATTTGACAACTGGAAGTGAACTAAATCTTCTGAATTTGTGATGTACTTTGAACTTAAAAGCCTTGACTATCCATTGATGGCAATGAACCTATAATAGATTCAATAACACTTCTGGTCTAACAAAATGTTCATGGAGAGCTAAATCTGCAGAAAATGTCATTTTTTCCAATTTTCGAGTTTCATGACCCCTGATGACCCCAAAGGGCTTTCATAATGATCTTCTTTAACTTGTTCACAGAGATCACCTATGTGACATTACTTTCAGGCCAAATGAACAGTTTTTACTTACACAGTGACGGAGAACCAGCCTTCGTTTCATGCCCACCTCCTTGAAAAATTACCGATTTATGTCTTTGAAAAATTGTATTGGGTATTGATAGTGCACAATTTTTCCAAATCTGACTGCAATATTACATTACTGCTTAAAATGACAAGAACAAAGTCCTAGCGTTCTGATAAGCCAAGTTTGTTGACTTAAGGCAAAGTATGGAGGACCCTGCAACATTAAAGACAAAGTGACCCCAGGGGCGTCCAGAGATGCTTGTGAGTGGTAAAGAGTTAACATTTCATATTGACTTACCATTAAAATTTGTCGTAAGATTTTTTGTGAAAAGGCATGCAGATGCACAAGACGGATGACATTTTTCGGCACCCAATCCATCTTCAGTTAATTAAACAGGAGGGTTTCTCAAGGTTAATGACTCTTAAACAGTCTGTTTGTAATCTTTGATTTACCAGTAATGTGTTTCATTTGTTTCAGGAAGGTGCTGGATCTTTTTCCATATAATGTCCAATGTCAAAATATGTTCTCCAAGTGATGGCCGTTTGTTGTGTGAGAGAACCTGTCACACAGGTCCAAATATTAATTTTATAGGGGACCACAACAGTATTATTGTGATGAAATTTAATTCAAATTGATAAAGTGATTTTAGACAAGAAAATATTTTAACAAGTTTTTAACAGGGTTAATCTGCAGCCATCTTGAATGAGGTGCTAACCTGATGAATATCATTTTAAAGGGAACCATTTATGGGCCCTTGTGACTAGGTGTGGTTTTAAATAGCTAACAAGAAATGGATGTCGATACGACATCAAACCAGGTTTTCCTTCACTATTTGAATGCAGAAATAGGTACTTGTGTGAAAAGCTGTTACCTCCTCTCATTATGTGCAGTGTATGCCATACCTCTTAAAAATCACTGAAAAGTTACTTTACTTAACACTCAAACAAAAAGCATATGGCCAAAACTCCTATAGATTTCTTAGTTCAAAGGGGCATAACTCCTGGAAAAATTGTACGATGAATAATACCAGACAATATGCACATCTACATATGATGTCCTTACTACATACAAAGTTTCATGAAATTCTGTTGAACCACTAAAGAGGACTTGCGCTTACAAGCATATGGTCAAAACACCTATAAATTTCTAAGTTCAAAGGGGCATAACTCCTGGAAAAATTGTACGATGAAAAATCCCTGACAATATGCACATCTACATATGATGTCCTTGCTACATACAAAGTTTCATGAAATTCTGTTGCACGATTAAAGAGGACTTGCGCTTACAAGCATATGGTCAAAACACCTATAAATTTCGAAGTTCAAAGGGGCATAACTCATGGAAAAATTGTACGATGAATAATCCCTGACAATATGCACATCTACATATGATGTCCTTGCTACATACAAAGTTTCATGAAATTCTGTTGCACTTTAAAGAGGACTTGCACTTACAAGCATATGGTCAAAACACTTATAAATTTCTAAGTTCAAAGGGGCATAACTCCTGGAAAAATTGTACAATGTAAAATCCCTGACAATATGCACATCTACATATGATGTCCTTGCTACATACAAATTTTCATGAAATTCTGTTGCACGATTAAAGAGGACTTGCGCTTACAAGCATATGGTCAAAACACCTATAAATTTCTAAGTTCAAAGGGGCATAACTCTTGGAAAAATTGTATGATGAAAAATCCCTGACAATATGCACAACTACATATGATGTCCTTGTTACATACAAAGTTTCATGAAATTCTGTTGCAAGGTTACAGAGGAGTTGCGCTTACAAGATCTGGCAGCCGCCCGCCCACCCGCCAAACTGCTGAACATCAGCATTTCAATAACCGGATTTCCCAATGGGAAAACCCGGTTAAAAATGTTAGAGGAGATCTGTATCCCTATAGTCCATATGTTAAACAATGTTTCACTGAAATCCCCCGACAATGTTGAATTTTCCTGCCTTTTTTGGTGACCATTTCGTAAATGGCGGTTAACGAACAATTTTTAACATCAGTTTTGAAGTTG
>MJUU01025119.1:80301-93229 GCA_002080025.1 Modiolus philippinarum
AAAATCCTTACCACATGCACATCTTCAATATAGGTACAAAAGATCTGCAAAATAAAAACTTCCTAGCATCAAAACTGTAGGAGAAGTTGTGCGGACAAACAATGTACCCTCCATCACAAATACACTAAAAAATGACTAAGTTCAACAATGTATATTTTTGACAAAAATTACCCAAAATGAAAATCCTTACCACATGCACATCTTCAATATAGGTACAAATGATCTGCAAAATAAAAACTTCCTAGCTTTTAAACTGTAGGAGGAGTTGCGCAGACAAACTATGTGCCCTCTATGAAAAATCACCAAAAATGACTAAGTTCAACAATGTGTATTTTTGAGAAAAATGCACCAAAATCAAAATCCTTCTCACATGCACATCTTCAATATATGTACAAATGATCTGCAAAATAAAAACTTTCTAGCATAAAATCTGTAGGAGGAGTTGCGCGGACAAACCATGTACCCCCCTCGGACGGACGGACGGATGGGGGTAAAACAATATGCCCCCTGACTTATCGTCACGGGGGCATAAAAATGCAAAAATTTAGAAAATTTTATGGAAAATGGGCTTTAACTCCGAGATGGGTTTTCAGATTTTCTTCAGAATTGCACGGTGGGTAGATCTTCTTATGCTGATCATTTTTACTCCTGTCAAATTTTTGATATCTGTAACGGATTCGAGTTATTAGCCAAAAACTGCAATTTACCCCTATGTTCTATTTATAGCAATGGCGGCCATGTTGTTTGACCAGCCGACTAATCGAACACAATTTTGAGAAGATTTTTGAAATTGTTGACGGACGGATGACGGACGACAGATGACAGACGACATACGACAGCCACATAGTGATGGCAAAAGCTAACATGACCTTTTAGGCCAGGTGAGCTAAAAAAAAAAGGACAAATTTCAAAGTTGATTGTAAACTGCAGCAATTTTCAAAAATATCTAAAAAGAATTTTTTCTCTTGTCCAAGGCATGGCAAGCAAATATTTTAACAAGTTTTCAATAGGGTTAATCTGCAGCTTACGAGGCATAGGATACTTTTCCAAATTTAAATACCGGTAACTGATTTACACATCTATAAACTCCTCCAAAATTACTTTTTTTCCTCTAACATGATTATCCTGCAAAGATCAATCCATACAATATACTTTCTGATAAATTTCACCCAAGATATGTATACTGGATTACAGTTCATGTCATTCAACAAATAGATTGATGCAGATGCATATGTAACAGGTCCATCGCACATTATTCAAACATTCTGTTTAAAGTTGTTTGAAATACAGATTTTTCATGAAATATAATTTAAATTAAATGTAAACATGTTCCAATTTCTGATTTGATATAAGGATAAAAATCTTGTAAATATATGTTTATGTACTGAAATTTGTTTAATGTTCATTATTACTATATACATGGACAATTGTCAAAATCTAATTAATGTAAGTGTAAAATGTACTTAAACAAGTATTTTTTGAGCCTATGGCACTAATTTAAAGCTGTGAGTCATGGCACTATCTCAATAAAAATCTCAATAAATAATCTTGTGCTGTAAAAATGCGAAAACAAAAACAAAAATATACAATATAAAAAATATAGATTGATTGTAAATTATTAATTTGATTTCATGTATGTGAGAATTTATATATTTCTTGTCTATGTTAAGGCCATTTTCATTTTGGTGTTTAAAAAAATGGTATTTTAAAGGGTGAATTTTACAAAAAGTTTACAAAAAAAATTTACAAAAGATATACCTGAATGTGACTTATGGTTGTAATAAAGAGCTGCAAAATTTGTACTGGAATTCTTATTTAAAGTAGATAATAATACTAGATTAAACATAATACAATTTAAATCGAATTTGCATTAGCTTATTTTAAATTCACATACATCCTGACACTCTCACAAAGCAAACTGCAATTTGCATTTTTAATGCTGGTAAGTCAATATATGAATTAGAATATGTATTCCAGCTAGAATGGATTTCTAATTAAAATTTATTCCTTTTTATGTAGCATACTATTATTTTTAAATGCACAACATGTTTTGCTGCATTTAAACTTCATACAACAGAGAAATAAATTAATACAAAAAATAACAATCAAGTAAATGATGAGTATGGCACAAAAATATATCAAAGACATACGATAATACTGTGACAATATGAAGAAAAATAAAAAAGTTAAAGATCAAAATAATTAACAACACATTATCTTAAATAAATAAATGAATTTGATCTTATAAGTATAACTGATATGTATATAAAACATGTATGATTAATACTGTACCTGTATGTATATTGTAAGTACCGGTATATTATTATTTAGTCATGCACAATTTACTTTGCAGTGATATGTTTAATCCTTCACAAAGGACCGATTCAGAAATGCAAAGGCATTATGGGAATGTTATTGTTCTTGAAGTTTCTGATTGGACAAAATGTATTTTGCGAGTACGCTCAATTTGCACAACACCATTTACGAGGACGGAAGTTAAATTTCTGATTGGTCCAATACTTCCATAGAAAATTCATTTTATGAAATTCTATCGTAGTATTTTTAACACCCAAAGTAAAGAATACATTGCAAGAACGAATTTATTGTTGCAATATTTCTTTAAGGAGTATTTGGGTGTAATTATTCTGCCATTTTTTACTGATATTTGTTCATGTAGATCTCATACATTTAGAAAGTTAACAAAAGAATTTTATTAACAAAACCTTATCCATGTTACAACATTTCATTTAAAAATAAGAGAAATAAATGTGATGCTAGGTTTAAAGGCATATATAAATTAGACAAGGGAGATAATTTGATAACATAATTGCTTGCAATTGTCACTAGAGAAATTAACAGTTCGCAATTTTTCCTTTTTTTAAATGGCAACCAATAATTTTTATTTCATAAATATATAATAATGCTTTGAAAAAATATGCAAAGTATGACAAAAATCTAAAATAGACTTTTAAAGTCATACCCTGGTATTGTCATTTTCCAAACCATTTTTATGTAATAACATGTAAATTTTCAATTTAAGTATTTGTGTTTTAAATTAACATCGATCCCTATTTTTATTTTATAGATTTTTTTTAAAATTCTACAATGGAATAAATACCCTGCAGATACCTTAATTGCATTTGCACCTATATACCAGAGACATATAGATACTATATGTCTCTGTATATACAAATAAAAACAACAATAAGTATGGTATATTAAACAACTGGTTCACAAGGCACCTATAGATGTTACAACAAATGTGTCACATTAACAAACATGCATTTAATAATAAAGATCCTGTATCTTCCACATTCCGCTAAGTACAAATGAGTCTTCTGTGGTAATCAGCTTATATCACAGATAGAGTTCTAGCCTACCTCAGTAGACATATCTAAAACTATGGCTTTTTGATTAAAAAAAAAAACAAACAAACAAATAATGTGAAATATACATGTGAATATTTTGGCAGACAACACATTCTGTCTCAATAATTAGATCAAAATTCTCCTCTTCTTATACTAGAATGAATCTGTTTCTGACTCAGAAGAATTTTGAAATGCAGAGTTTTGAAATGGAAAATTACGAGCATTAAAAATACATTTTTTCTCCCTATAATCTTGTAATAGTTTCTTCCAGACGTCATCACATTCCAATAAGTTCTTGTTTCCTGTAAACAGTAAACAGAAATATATCAATTTTAAACCAGATATGGCTTGTTGTCTATCCTATACAGGCTGTCGAAAGTTATCTATTTTCTGTCATTGGCATTCCTATTTGTGGTAATCCTAATCTTACCATTTCATCATTTGTGTAAGCATTTAGTACATGGAAAATTACACAACTTAAGCTTTTTTTTTTGGAAAACACAAAATAAGCAAGAATAGAATTCCTGGGTCCCCCGCCAGTCAAACAGTATTCTAGTATACTGTATATGAAATTGCAATATTTTCAAACATTCAGGGCTGTTCCAGAATTAAATATGTGGTGATACAAAAAGTATCAACCAAGACTAGTGTTTGAACTTGACCAAGGTATTAGTGCTATTAACATTTGGCATAAATTTCATGAAAATCTGTCAAAATTTGTAGCCATGAGAGCACTCACAAGATCAATTTTTGGATAATACTGTGTCATTATTGTGGTCAAAGTCCCATAACTCCAACAAAAAGTATCAACAAAGGCTGATTTTCGAACTAGATCAATGTATTAGTGGTATAAACATTTGATGTAATTTCATGAAAATCCATCAAAATTTGTAGATGAGAGCACTTACAAGGTCCATTTTTTGATATAAAAGAGTCATTATTGTTGTCAAATCCCATAACTCATACAAAAAGTATCGACCAAGGCTGTTTTTTGAAATTGACCAAGGTATTAGTGGTATAAACATTTGATATAAATTTCAGGAAAATCCTTCAAAATTTGTAGCCATGGTCCATTTTTTCATACTTAGTAGTAAGTCTTCCATGGAAGACATGTGTCGCCTGCATAATAACACAAAACATATTCTAAAACATGACAGAAATTTTCAAGACTCCAAAAATATTCTAAGTTCAGTCAAACAGGAAGTGGGCATGCCAGAGATTCAAAACTCTATTAAACAGAATAGGTCCCCATACTACTCCATGCTAAATTACAGAAGGCTGGGATATGTGGTCCTCGAGTTAAACGTGACAGAAATGTTTTGTGACGCCGATCCGCAAAAATACTCCAAGTTCCGTCAAACAGGAAGTGGGCATGCAGAGATTCAAAACTTTATTACACGATATAAGTCCCATACTAATACTCCATACTGAATTACAGAAGGCTGGAATCTGTGGTTCCTGAGAAAAACTTAATAGAAATTTTGAAGACGCAAAAAATATTCTAAGTTCCGTCAAACAGGAAGTATGCATGCGAGAGATCCAAAAACATGGTTCCTGAGGAAAATGTGACAGAAATTTTTGTGACGCCGACGCAAGACGACGGATAGTGATCCCTATACGTCGCCACTGCGTGAATGCAGGCAACACAATAACAGAGTCATTATTGTGGTCAAAGTCCCATAACTAAAACAAAAAGTACCGACAAATGCTTATTTTTAAACTTGACCAAGGTATTAGTGGTTAATAAATTACATGAAAATCCGTCAAAATTTGAGGCATGAGAAAAGGGTGACAGACATCCGCATTAATCTCTGCATTTTTATGTCCTCGCTCTGCGTTGCGGCTGGGGACAAAAAAGAAAAAACATAGGTTTTCAACAACTTCAAAGTTTGCCTTGACATTATGTCATCACATTTACTTATCTTTGTTTAGATTCTGACTAAACATCAGAGATGCAAGCAGATATAAATTTAGATAAACCTACAATATACAGTAACTGAGGTCTGATTGTAAAGTTAATCAAGCAGATATTATAGATCAAAGTGACCCAAATTTGCCTGGAAGCTGATTTACCATCAGAGATCCATGCATATTCAAAGTTAGATGATCATTCCATGACTAAAATCTGAAGTCTTCCACAAACTTAAATGTAAGTCGATCTAGTGGTAAATGTAGGTAAAAATATCCCAAATTTGACAGGATGCATATATATGTATTTGCAAGGTTTAATGATGCTACCATGTGCAGTGAGTGAGGCTGTGAGTCAACATAAAATGCACCTACATGCAATGTTTAATGACCCTACCCTTGAAAGTTATAGAAGTGTATATTGAGGGGAACTAAAAATACTATTTTCAATTGTTAAGTTTTATACCATGCATCAAGTTCACTAAAACTGACCCAATATCATACAATTATGCAAGACAATCAGGTAAAAAGTGACTTAGCAAAGTTCAGCATGATATATCACAGTGCATACAACATGTGTCTAGGCAGGCGTTTACACAGAGTGAGTCTTGACTGTGTTAATTTCTGGTGGATTTTCTGGACCATCAACAAAAAATTAAGACACCAATATTCAAATGAATCCACCAATATTCATACATCAATGAATACTACACACACAAACACATTTACCAAGATCTGCAGTCTATGTCTCCTCATTGAAGGTCTTACAGAAATCATCATTACCTTGAAAGCTTAAAAGCATGATCAACTGATATACAAAAACTAAATTACCATAAAATATCTAAGTTTAGAAGCTGCATTACATCTAGAAATGTATTTAATAAACATTTCTAACAGATACAAATCTACAGTGTTTTCATAAAATTCTGATAATTGGTTTAGATTTAAGTTGTACTGAGAAAAACTGTGGAAGTCAAAGATTTATGATACACTTCTTTCAAGGTAGCATAAATACACTAGTGTATTTTTTTACTGTACTTCAGACTGTCTTCAGTGTGTTATTCCACCAGAAGCACTTCAACTGCATATTTATGTCACTGAAATTCTGCACTGAAAATCAACCTCCAAGTTAATGATCTATAGAGTTTACAATGGTTTATCTTGTATTCTTTGTTTAATGACAATACTATGTTGATAACTTTTGAGAATATTCAGAAATTCAGCAGAGTAGACTATTTTATTTTAAAGAAAAAAATAGAGCAGTGCTCAAGGTCCCCCGCCTTAGAGTTGTATGTTCCTTTTACCTGAAAAACGGTACAAGATGAAAAAAAATAGTTGGGGAGAGTTTTATTGCATTTTTCACGAGGAAGCATTTGCAAAAAACCCCATCAAAATCCGATGAAAAATTAAAAAAAAAATTTTTTGGAACCCCCAACCCCCCCTCCAACACCTTTGACCCAAATTATCTTGAAAATGGTAAGAGATACCAGAAATCTGTTGGCATATGTATGAAAGCATTCATTGAGAGGAATCTAGTGGAAAAAATCCCATCGAAATCGGATAAAAAATAAAAATTTCCCACACGGACCAAATTTTGGTGCAATAAATTCTATTTTTAGAAATTGTGACCTTGACCTTTGACCTACTGACCCCAAAATCAATAGGGTTCTTGCCCTTCCCTATTCCTTCCATCTGTATATGTTTTGTTTCAATCGGGCAAGGGATACTCAAGTTATCATCCGGAAACGACATCAGGAAACCCCCACCCCCCAACACATTTGACCCTAATTTTCTTGAAAACGATAAGAGATACCAGAAATCTGTTGGCATATGTATGAAAGCATTCATTGAGAGGAATCTAATGGAAAAAATCCCATCGAAATCGGATAAAAAATAAAAATTTCCCACACGGACCAAATTTTGGTGCAATAAATTCTATTTTTAGAAATTGTGACCTTGACCTTTGACCTACTGACCCCAAAATCAATAGGGTTCTTGCCCTTCCCTATTCCTTCCATCTGTATAAGTTTTGTTTCAATCGGGCAAGGGATACTCAAGTTATCATCCAGAAACGACATCCGGAATGACGGAATGACAGAATGACGGAATGGCGAATTCTATAGTCCCCCGCTTTCGCGAGAGGCGGGGGACAAAAATACATTGCTGATATCATCCTGCAGTGTGGAGTACATGTTTACTTCAAAAGATTCCCTGGACAAGACATGGATGCTCTCTATACATTTCAGTTATGGTGTACTTGTTCTTGAGAGAATATCTCATATGGATATACTACTTTCAAATTTTGGCATTTTTTGTAATTTCCAAATGTTATCCTGGTCATTCTGTTTATATTGGCCATATACCATTGTTTCATTATGCCAAGTTTTCTTGCAGTTGACTCGATGAATGCCCTGTTGTTGTTTATATGTTATGATTGTCTACTATGAGTCTACATGCATTTGTCGGGCAATGGACGACAGCAGTTGTAAGAACACTTTGCCAGTTAATTTGTGTTTGTTGACAACTCCACATCCATGAACATGGATACATGGATGTAGCGTTGCTCGACATTTAAATATAAATTCCGCCCAAACTGGTGCTAGGAGCCATCTTGAAATTACTAAGAGCTCATTTTTGCATTTTTGAAGACCTCATGGTGACTTCCAGATTAATAACAACAATAAAAGCATTGTTCCATTGCTTGGTTTTACCAGGTACTTGCAGGGACTTTGTCTCATATGCATTTACTCCATATCTCTTCACTGGTAATGGTACTTTAGTCAAATCAACACATTGTTAATGTCATATGGTATTTGACCCCACTATCGATACCATACCATTTTTTCAATTCTTATTTTGAACTATTCATGGAAATTTGAAACCCTATAAATTTATTTCATCAAATGAGGGTTCATAACACCATGTTGGTGGGAATATCAAAATCTTATGGCTGACCAAACTTTTAATTTATCATGAACGAGTTCAAATTTCCATGAAAGGTCTTTATTTAAAAGGATTTACAAACTAATAATTTAATCTACAATGATGTCCTTTGAAGGGATCAAAATTCACTGGTTCATCTAAAATACCATGGCATAACAAACTTCATTATATATGGGGCCAAAATTTCATGGCCCTGGGTAAGAATATCATAGAACATCTAAGAATTAATATCTTTTTCTTACTTTTATGTGTTTTGTTTGTTTGTTTTTTTTTAGTTTTGAGATATATCAAAATACCATAGCTGCATGCACAAAATACCTACCATGGCTGCATGTGCTGTATTCTTCACCGAGATAGGAAAACATGTATACAGTTAGAACTTTACAAAAGGATTATGACCTAATTAGATACATACCAATGATAACCAGTCCCTTTTTAGCCCTGGTCAGAGCTACATTAATCTGGTGTCTGTCTGTAATAAAACCCAGGTTTTGTATACACCAACCATCTGTAGGATTCTTCTCTATTAAATATTTAGGCAAGGACCTAACTAAGCTGAATATTACATAATCCCACTCACCACCTAAAAATTAACAAAATGCTAGGTTATCTATAGTTGTAGGATTGAGAGGATCTAGGTGACTTCTGACAATGTGTTTATTAAATGTGACAGTTTGTCTATTTGGTAACAAAATCATGAATAGGGCTTTCAGCAGTATGGGAGTATTCTGCTATTTGATTCATATTTTGATTTTGTTTGGAACTTTTTAATAATGATAAAAACATTTTTGACTTTCAACAAATAACACTTTACATATTTTCTTGTTGCTGCAATATTTTTGATCTGAAATGTAGATTTAAATCAAAGCTTCCAAATGCTGATTTACTGTTAGCCTCAAGATCATGCAAGCAAGAAATCGACATACAGAGTACTATATACAGTGTGCAGCTAGAGTAGGAGTATTGAAAAATCAAAAGAAAGGTTTCTGGGTAATGTATATTATTTATTGTAATTTTCTTTCAAATAAAACACTATTCTATCTTAAAATGAATATCCTTCGGATAATTCATTACATTTAGACTGAAGAGATCCAACAACTCTTTATATGAGTTATTTCCCTTTTCATATATTTTTTTTTCGTTAATCATGACCCTTTGTTAAGGAAATCATACAGATTTGTCAATCAGATGCCATTATTGTTGTCTTAGATTTTAAATGAATTACCTAATTTGACATCAAAAGATTGTTATATGATAATAAAGGGCTACGCCGAGCGCAGCATGATACGACTGCAGCATGTCGACCACTGAAATTTGAACAAGTGTAAACTAAAATGAATATGGACACAGTAACATGCTGGAAACAATAAGGACCTTGACACATAAATTAATTTGACAGAAACTAGTGAAAATCAAAATTAACCCTTTTAATCCCTTAAAAGGAGGATATCGTAAGAGCTAAGAAAAATTTGTTGACTACCAACTAAAAGCTTTCATTAAGAGAAATCCGAAGAAAAACTCAGATTGAAATCCAATGAAAAATAAAGATTTCACATATTTCAGAAATATTGCAATTTGGCCCCTTTGACCCCTTATAGCTTGGAAAACACAAGAGCTACCGAAAATCTATTGCTATACTACTGAAACTTACAATGAGTATAATCCGAAGAAAAAAATCCCATCAAATCTGATGAAAAAAAAGATTTCACATATTTCTGATAATTGCAAATTTGGCCCCTTTGACTCCTTATAGCTCGGAAATGGTAAGAGCCACGTCAATTCTGTTGACATACTACTGAAAGCTTACAATATGAGGAATCCAAAGAAAAAAATCCCATCAAAATCTGATGAAAAATAAAAATTTTAGGTTATCTGCATGTTTGCAATTTTGGCCCTTTCAGCCCCTTATACCTTGGAGAGGAAACAAGTTATCAAAAATCTGATAGTGCAGCATTAGTTAATTTTTCATTAGGAATCCATTGCCAAAAACTGCATCAAAATCCAACTTAAAATAAAAAAATTAAATTTTTTGAAATTCGCCCCTTTTGGGCCCAATTTGTCTTGTGAACGGTACATGCCACATGAAATCTGTTGCATACTACAGATTGGAAATTTTCTAAGAAGTACACTGAAAGAAACCCCATCAAAATCCGATAAATAATAAACATTCTACAGTCAAATATGTGAAAACACCCAATTTTGTCCTTTTTGGCCCCTTTTTTAGAAACAGGAGGGGCCACATGACCCAAAACCCATCCAAGCCTTCCTTTTGTGCCAAGGAACATTGTGATAAAATTTTAGAAAGATTGATCAACTGGAACTTGAGTTATTGACCAAAAACAAAAGTGTCTACAGACGACAACAACGCCGACGACAACGACGACGACGACAGCACCATACCATTATACAACCACAAATTTTTTGCGGTCGTATAAAAATTACTTGAGGTTTAGAACATCTTCCTTTTTGTACAAAATATTATCCTGTGTAAATCCTGTTATACAACACCAGTCATTTAAAGAATTATATCTACCAAATATATCGACTACTGGTCCTACAAGTTAGAAAAAATTTGCTCTTACTTTTGTCAATCCACTTATAAGACAATGGCCAGACAGTAATCGAAGATGAGTTTCTGGTAATGAAATTCAAAAGAACAAGAAGTGGGAGCAGTCCCAAACGACAGCTAATCCCCTCGCTCGCTTTCAAGAAATAATAACCCTAATATAATTTAAAGATGTATGAATGTTGATGTACATCCACTGAACATTACGATCATTGATGTATAACATGTAGCATCTCAGATAAGAACATTAATGGAAACTTTAACCCAAGTCAGTCAAGTGTAAAATGTAGGTCAAAGTGACCCAATTACCATCTTAAGCTGCAAGACTCTCAAAGATGCATTCACTGACCAAAGGTAAATTGATGTGCCACATGTAATTTCTCAGATATGAACCTTAACGCAAACTTTAACCTGAGTCAATGAAGCATAAAATGTAGGTCAGAGTAACCCAATTATCATCTGAAGCAGCATCACTCTCCAAGACACATCCACTGACCAAAGATGATTGATGTGCCACATGTAGTCTCTCAGATGTGAACCTTGAAGCAAACTTTAACCTGAGGTGGGAGGAATGGATGGACGGACAAGCAAAATGCTATATCCCCTCCGCAACTCCGTTGGGCGAAGGGATAAAAAGTAAAGAGCAACAAAAGAACCCATTTAACTCAAAGAGGAAAGTACATTTTTATAAAACAAGTGCCTGTGATCTTAGACCTTATCATCAGTCATTTCTTTCATTATCTTATATTTCTGTATTAAATGACATGTGAAGTTTATGCCAGTTCTAACCTGTTAGAAAAATTTTCATATTCAACATATGTTGAAAAAAAGCCCTGTGCTATTTCCCGCAAAATCTATTCGGAATACAATTCTCGGTGTTTATCATTTATCACTAGAGAAAAAGATGACACCACTTTATCCTGATTATTACCATATTTTATCCACTTTCGATAGTTAAATTAAAAAATTTCTAAATGCTCGGCAAGCCTCACAATTAAAATTTAACTATCTCTAGAGGATAAAATATGGTAATGAACAGGATCTTGTGGTGTAATCTATATTTATCTTGCACTCATCAGACTTATTAGTTTTATTTTTCATGTTTTTTTATTTACTTTGTGAAGATAGAACAATTCTCTAAATATGTTCAAAATTGTAAGATATTACACTTGGAAGTGATGGAGTTTTGGCTGGGTTTCGCTTGTACATAAAAAGACATACAGGTACCAATGGAAATTGCTGCTATTTTCCTTCACTTTTAAAAAAAACATTTTTCATGTGACAATTTTGATTTGGACTTGTTCTGTTTGGTCAAGAAGTGACATAATTATACATAACAAACCTTGACTAGAAACAACAGTAGTCACATTAAATTTATTGTAACCTTTCTGTGTAAGTTCATTTCTCAGGGCCGTACACTGAGCATTGTACTGAGACATGATGTTAATTGACTCTGGTGCCACTCTTTCTACTGTTACCATATGTTTGAATACTTTCATCTGTAAATATATTTATATCTTACAATAAATACAACATTAGTCTGAATGAGCTATTTAAAAATAAAAGCAAATAAAAGCAAATGTGTCCATGGGACACAGGTGCCCCTACCAGATATATATCTGCAAACAGTAGATGAGTGATGGACTTGAAAAGGGGAGACATGGTACAACTCATCATACCAAAGCTTTAGACCAAATATCAAATCATTACTGCACACTCAAGCTGAGAATTCCTTGACAAAAATTTTCTGATGTACGTATGGATGGACAATGGTAAAACTTAATGTCCCAGTCGCCGACAGCGGGGCATAAAAGAGATTTTCATGTATCGTACTAAAATATGAAAAAAAATATATTGAGTTACATAAAAGAAACTTATACCAAGAATAAACTAGAGGTACTGTGGTCCACTGGGCCACAAATGAATACCACCGAATGCCCAATATAATAAGAAGTTTAAATAAAAGGCTGATCTTTAAAGTCAACTGCGTCTTTTAATGTTATTCAAAAAACTTAATTTAGGCTAAGTATCAACATACCAATGTATCGGTAAACAGGAAGTAGTAGCGCAACAAACCTGAAAATAGCTTACACTGTACAACTCATCATCATGAAGCTCCAGACCAAATATGAAATCATTTCCA